>CAVNYN010210092.1:0-31547 GCA_963692815.1 Nyctanthes arbor-tristis
TGAAAAGGAAAGGGAAAGAAGAAGAATCCTAGGAGGAAAAAGAATCCAAATCATAGAAGGATTGTCTTGTCTTCTAAGGAAACGAAGCCTATAAATAGAGATGTTTTCTTCTTTTTTTATACACAAGTGGTACAAGTGAGTTGAGAAAAAAATTAGTAAGTCTAGCACCTTGAAGAGTTTTCTTGTAACTCTTCGTAGTTTGTTCGAAGGGTAGAAAATTAGGTGTGGTAAAACTCAGGGTGATTTTCTCGGTGTCATTTGGGTCGGGTCAGATAGTCTTGTGAAGAAAAATAGTAGCCTAGTATCTTGAGATTTCTTGTGTTCTTCACAGGTTGGGCAAATGGTAAAAATTGGTAGATGCAGTAAAACTTAGTATATTTTTCTTATTATACTTGGGAGATGTGTTTTGGCGAGTGAAAATTCTGTATGGTTGTAGCGACTTTAATCATATAGTGGAAAGCTTTGACAGTCCGTTAAATTCTTCGTCTTTTATTTTTCTTGTCTCAATTAATTCATTGAACAACGGTCCTGTGGGCGTAATCGGGGAATTTACATTAATTCCCAACAGTGATATCAGAGCGTCAGGTTTTGTTCGAGGTGGAGTATATGAAAAATGGTGTACGAAGTGGTGAGAATCAAGTTTGACTTGTGGTTAGAACAAGTCTAGAATTTCTTGATTTTGATTGGGCAATTTAACGCTTTCAAAAGAAAATCTTCTCTTTATTCTAACAAAATTGTTGGAACCAGTATGAGTGATAGTGATTGGGAAGATTTATATTCAAAGACTGAAACCAGGATGTGTCTCCATCTAGCCAGAAATGTTCTTGTAAATATTCATAGAATATTTGCTGTGAAGGAACTATGGCGTTAATTTGGAGATGTGGATCGGGCAAGGAGTTCTTCAGATTTGTTGCACCTGGAAAAATTGTTTAGTTCTTTGCAAGTTGGTGCAGATACAAAAATTCTCAATGAGATCGTCTGGGGACTGGTGGTTGTTGCAACTTGTTGGTGTTGTACACTAGCTGATCACGTGGGAAAACATTGTCCACCTAGAGCAAGTTCGGCTACTGTTTGAATTTGGACAATCCGACTCTCTTGGTGTGAGGGCAGTGGAGATGTGCTATGAAGTATGTGACTACATCCCCATGGCGTGTCGCTAGGTGCCATGGTAAATGATGTGTGTTACTTCTAGCTGTTGTATTTACACACGGGCATTGGTTGTCGTGATACAAGGTGTGTGTTTGTAGTAATGTCAATGGCTGATGAGCTCTTTGAAAAGCCAACGAGAGAGTTGCACCACAAATTTCAGCAGGTTTATTTCGACATTGAGCCAATGAAATGCTTGGAATTTTTGTTAATTCTAAGTGGTTATATATACTCATGTGGTGGAGTACGAGACTGTCAAAGTGTGTCAAAGGCTTGCTTGGTAATTTCTCAAGTATTGTGTACAAGACTGGAGAATATGAAGATTTTGGCTTATTTTGGCAAGGTGGAGATTATTGGGTTTGTTGCCAAAAATAAACCAAAGTTGAAAAGAAAAAGGAAAGGTAAAGAAGAAAAATCCTAGGAGGAATAGGAATCCAAATCATAGAAAGATTGTCTTGTCTTCCAAGGAAACGAAGCCTATAAATAGAGATATTTTCTTCTCCTTTTATACACTAGTGGTACAAGTGAGTTGAGAAAAAAATTAGTGAGTCTAGCACCTTGAAGAGTTTTCTTGTAACTCTTTGTGGTTTGTTCGAAGGGTAGAAAATTAGGTGTAGTAAAATTCGGGGTGATTTTCTTGGTGTCACTTTGGTCAGGTCAAAGAGTCTTGTGAAGAAAAATAGTAACCTAACATTTTGGGATTTCTTAGCATCTTGGGATTTCTTGCGTTCTTCACAGGTTGGGCAAAGGGTAGAAATTGGTAGATGCAGTAAAACTTAGTATATTTTTCTTGTTATACTTGAGAGATGAGTTTTGGCGAGTGAAAATTCTGTATGGTTATAGCGACTTTAATCATATAGTGGAAAGTTTTGACAGTCTGTTAAATTCGTCTTCGTCTTTTATTTTTCTTGTCTCAATTAAATTCTTGAACAACAGTCCTGTAGGCGTAATCGGAGAATCTACATTAATTCCCAACAAAATTATGGCTAGAGATAAATAGGTAATACTGAAAATAATCAAAGATAACTACAAACCTTAAATCGAACATCTATTCATATGGCATTCGAGAGTCCATAGAAATCACCCAATTATATCAACCCATAATATAGCTGAATCAAAATCCTCAAGAAAAAGGAAACTTCTTTGAATTGAATGCATTGATATAGAATAGACGGTAAATATAAGGTGAATGGATGAAAAACCTATTAAAAATAAGATAGCTCTAACAAATTTGAAGATAATAGACTTTACTCAATTTCGTAGAAATTAGATAGAGGGAAGACACCGATGCGAATGAGATAAAGAATGCAACTATATGAGATAAATATTCCATCTAAAAATATTTTAAAAATTTATAAAAAAAGACCATAAAAAATAAGAAAATCAATTGCACCACAGCGTGTATACTGTATAACATTTTTAGTCAAAATGATGAAATTATCCCTAAAATCTAGGAAAATGGTGGGAAAATTGCGGTAAGTTTTTACCGCAACTACTTTGCTTTAATATAATATAATAATATAATATAATATATATATATATATATTTTTTTGTTTTCCTTCTTGGCAATTTCCCTTCTTTTCCTCTTTTTAAAAACGCAATCTCAACCCGAATTCCCGTACGCTGCACAGCCGATTGGTCAACTTTTTTGTCAAGCCCAAACTCCTCAAGTCATGACTGATGTAATTTTTTATTATTTTTATTTTTCTATTTAACATATATTTCTAACTATAGGTTTTTTTGTTGGAATAATATTAAAATAATTTAGTTGGTCAACCTTTTTTTTTCCGCCCAAACTATTGATGTCATGCCTGATATGATTTTTTGGGCAATTTTAAAGATAAAATTAAGAAAAAAAACATTACAACTTTTTAGATGATAAAGTTATTTAGACGATTAAAATTTCTCAACTTCTAATTTTGAACAATTAGATCCTACAATTTGAAATTTTATTTTAATTTTAAGATACCTTTTTTCAGTCCTTTTATTTATGTATAACCATAAATTTTCATTTTAAATTTAAAGATACCTTACCATTTTATTTTATTTTATTTTTTTCCAAAAACATGCTTTTCCTGTATTATTTACGAATTAAAGTGTAATTATGTTAACATTACAAATTTTGTTTATTACACCATATTTATAATATAGCACTAAATAAAATATAACTTGATAAATACTATAACACCTAAAAATTTCATTTTAGTTAAAAAAAATTTTCTAGTCGTTTGAGATTTTTCTAAAATTTTAAGAAATAAAATAAAGTATTTTATTTGGTTTTTATAAGAGTAAAAGATAATTATTTATTTTTAAAGTGACACTTTCCGTTAAAGATAAATGCGAAATTTACCTTAGGGTAAAGTTATAATTAAATAAAGGTTTAATTGTAGTTAAGTCCCTAAGAAAAACTATAACTATGGGTGAAAAATAAAAATCTTTATACGAATATTAAAAAACTTTCACGGTACGTAGTTGGAAAATTTTCTCCTTCTCTTGGTTGACCATAGTATTTGTGACCGATTGGATGTTGTGAAAACAAAACATCTCGGTCGCCTTGTGGTCGACCGGATTCAAGATGTTGTGAAAACATCTTTGGTGGTTGACCGCAATTTAGGAGGTCAAACGTAAAATAATATTATTTTTATTTTATTATTGTTATTTATGCTTTTTATTAAATGGTAAATTTTATGATGCAGGAATTAGTTATTTGAACCTCGTGATTAGTAGAGGTAAATATGATAATTCCACCTACAGTATAAATCTTAATTTATTGAGTATGTGCTTCCTACACGTGATGCATTAATAATATATGTTCACTCTTGTGCATTACTTATACATTAGTTGATTGATATTATTATGACGTGCATAAGGTGTTTCACGTCATGTATGCATTTATTCATTATGAGCTCATCCGGCGTTTTATACGAGGGACACATGCCTTTGTATGCTTTATTGTGTATAGGAGCATCACTTCACTCATTAGATATCTCATGAACATGTAATATATGTTATTATGTTTACTGAGTCTTTTACTCATGTAGTTGTTTTGCACTATAGATTTGTATATCAACAGTGTGGAGTATTGAAAATTCAAAGAATGTCTGACTGAGATACGTTGAGCTGCCACGCCAATTTTATCAGGGTAAATTATTCTACTCAGCTATACTAAATAAAATATGATATTCTTTAGGGGTAGGGCCTTACAAATACACTGCAAGTATTTTCTAGTGTTTGACTTAACCAACTAGTAGGGGAAAAAAAGAAAAAGAAAAAAAAAAACGTACACCACTAATCTGTCATCTAATTTCAATGTTTAACTACCACGATAATTGGTAGTCAAGAATCATTCGAATTGGTTTTCTAGCACCACTAATCCTGATCTCATCTACCCTATCTTCCATAGCAATTTCACTAACCCATATTTTAAACGACTAGTTTTTCGGAATTGTTTCAAAATTTCTAGGCATCTTTCTGGTATGAATCTTTTTTTGAAAGGACTGATCATGGAATTTATTTCAAGTTGCAATTGAGAGAGAGCAGCAATCGTAAAATTTGACAATCATTTTGTCCTCGGTAATGTCGGTCATTGTTAGTGGGTTGGGTGAAAAAGATGTATTTTTCCCTTTTTTCCCCTTGATTCATTTTTTTGGTCATTTGTTTTGTCTAATTTAATTATATGGGTGATTCGAACAAGTGTTATAGTAGTTCGGTTTTCATGTTCCAGAAAGGAGGTTCAAAGTTCAAATTATACATTTCTCTCCCCCTATATCTTCTTGTATTAGAAAAATGATATGAGGGTAAAATTGTTATTTTATTTCAATTTAACAGAAATTTCAATAGAAACCATAGAGAAGGACTTTTTATGTGAACTTTTAAAAGGTTGGGGACCTAAGTTGTTGAAAAAAAGATAGGAATGAATTTGCTATTTTTTACAAAGGTTAGGGACCTTTTGTGAAATTTACACTTTTTGTTGGCAAAATCAGTGCAGGTTTGCAAATCATTTTTATTTATAAATAAAAATTGATTAAACAAATTAAATCTGCGTATCTTATAAGTAAGACTCACATGTAGTTAACAATCACCACTAATCAAGTCCACGCACTCTTATTTCTCACTAAACTTACTAAAATGAATTTGCAAAGAGGAACTGCGGAAAGCTATATTCGACTCCACTGATTGGTGCACACGACAGGGCTTCAACATTTGTCTGCGGGAACAAATACATACGAGTACCATTTTTCAGGGGGATCCGTCTATCAACCATTGGCAACGAATACTGAACCATTGAAGTCATTAATACCAGGTCCTCTCTCTCTCTCTCTCTCTCTCTTTTTCTTCACCACCCTCGTCCTTCACATCTTACAGAATTTGTGTGTCTTATTTATGACTATCTTCCCTGTTTTCTGGACAGTATTTCGAAATTTTGTTGGGTTTGTTTTTGGTTTTATCTTTGTATGTAGAACTCGCCACCCCTTAAGGGCAATCGGGGATTTAAGTAAATAACCAAGTCCGGTGACGGCGATTACCCCCACAAGTCCACAGGCGGGGGCGGCTCTGCCCATGTCAGTTTCACTTCAATCTGTTTTGGCACTGCAGGGAAACTTGAACGACAGTTGACTTGGGATGATTTCTATGGTTGGTTTGGGCGGCTCGTTTGAGTTCTACCTCTATCAGTTCTCAAGTTTATAGCCTTATACTGTGAAATGAAGTATGTTGATTAGTTGGCTGTTTGACGTGGCTTGTAGACTCAACCAATGGCTTCTCTAGTGTAGCTATTTTGAGAAAAAGAGTGTTAATTTATTTTTTATTTTTATTTTTTTGGAAGTGTGTGTGGTGGAGAAGGAAAGATTACAAGGATGGAGAAATATGCACTTTTTTTTTAATAGAGAAAATTTTTGTGGTTAAAAATGTAATTTGACTTGTTGATGAACGTTTAGCAAAAATTTAAGCCAATTTTGTTACCAAATGATTAACTTAGCCCAACCTTGCTTCAAGGGTCATGATCTGTGATTAGCAAATTCATATGCTACGATGTTACTCAGAAACAAATATGAGGTGTCGTAAAATGTAATAGCAAACAAAGAGCTGATGTTCAATCCAACATTCACTATACTACCCATGGACTCTTGTGGGGAATCAATGTCGAAGCTGACTCAATCGAAACTCTGTTCTTTCTGGTTGAACAAATAATTTAACCTTAACAAGGATTGCCCTCAGCTCAGCCTGGAAGTTGGAAATTCACCATAATCTATTACAAATACAAGTCAGTCTGTATGTTTTTGATTTCTAAAAGTCTTGTCATAGAGAATACTTCATATATAAGCACTCTATGGCGCACATAGATAGATTCTCTGGTATGAACTTTCATGTTCGCACTTCTACTCCTTGACCTCTCCCCATTATTTTGATCTTTGAGTACTTAAAGTTTCAGATAAGTTGGTGAATAGACAGCATAATTGATTATCTTTTATTTGGTCAAGTGTCTTGTTGAGTCCACTTTTGTTCATCAAATTGAGTCTGTTTATGCGCGACTTGATTACTTGAACATCTGGATTACCTAGAAGATTGCATCTTGCTCTTTAGATCCTGTGATGACCACATTAATCCTGTGATGACCTCATTAATTGTAATGTTTTGGCAGCCATGGAGCAGAAATTGACGATACTAAATAAGCATGATGAAAAACTTGCGGGTGTTTTGCATGATACTGGTTCTAGAGAAATTGTGGTTTTGTGCCATGGTTTCCAATCCTCAAAGGTTGGTGATGCGTTTTAGTTTAATTATTATTCTGCATAAAGTCAATAACCAATCCTCAAAGGTTGGTTACATTGTATGGGGATCACACTATTATATGTTCAAGAGAGTAAAGGCTAGCTACCAGTCTAGCTTTACATAAGGAGTAGACAGTGGAAAGTCGTTAACAGAATTCTAAATTAATTAATATAAGAAAGCTGGTGATGCTGAACACAACAAAGAACAAGAGGAAATGGGGGGAGGATCCAGAGAATCTAAAGGAATAACATCATAATCAGTAAGAATATCAATGTAGGTGGATGAATGGTTTTACATTAGCAATTTTTTGTTTTTTTCCTCAAAATATGAATAAATCTTGGGAGGGTTAGTATTTCTTTTTCCCCGCAGCAAAAAAAAAAAAAAAAAAAAAAAAAAAAAAAAAACCTTTGATATTGCACTGCTCATTGTAATTCTGTGCCTTGTGGTGATTCATCTCACATATTTTAACCTATAGGAGTACAGAATCATGGTCAACACTGCCAGTGCTTTGAAAGATCTAGGAATAACTGCATTTCGCTTTGATTTTGCTGGAAATGGGTAAGCTCCCCAGGCTATCTAATCTATTTTTTCTTGTAACCTTTGTTGGTCAACGTCATACATACAACACGAAAATAACATTAATATTGCGCTTGTCCACGTTTCTTTGTGTGCCTGTGCCTTTTTACTCAATGCGTCCCTTTATGTAGGCTCATTTGACTTTTCACAAAAATTAAGTAGAGGAAAGATACATTTTGTGAACTATGTTCTTAATTTACCCTTATTTAATGAGTATAATTTAAAATTGAGAGTTTAACTAAGTATTAAATGGGGGTAAATTAGTAAAGTAATATAAATTAGACTTCCCAATAAAGAAACAAGCCTCTATATTTAGGATATACGGAAGACAAGAAGCCTATATATGTGGGTGGGAGGGAGTAGTATATGGTTGTATCAGATTGTTGACACGTTGCATCGGCCTCACTCATGTCTAGATGTGTCTGTAGGGCTAGGAATTTAGAGCAACAGAATATTCTTTTTCTTAGTTCATTTGTAAAGAATGGATGGAACCATTCTGTTCCATGGCTCCATTCTACTCCAGTGTTCTTTTGCATAGACATTGCATATAAAATGGCACAAATTGTTTGATCCCTTGTAGTGTGAGAAGGCCATTATTAAAGAGTTTTTCTTTCACCAACTCCTTTATTTTATTTTTTTGTGGTGTTGTTTGGGTTTTCTTGCCCCTCCTGCATGCTAACTAGTAGCTTCTTGAAGATGCCAACGCCAGGATGTTAGGTAACAAATCTATGACCTGATAATTTTCTACCGCTGAATTCTGCCTCTAATTTGTAAGCTTCCATGATTGTTTGGATACTTCTGATTGAACTGGTGGACAACAAATAATTGCCATCATAGCAAAACTTAGATTTGTGCAAAAAAGGGCAGTGAGATAAGAAAGTTGAAAATTGACATGTTATTTTATTTTTTCATCATTGTTATCCAAGCCAAACTTGACCATTTTCTGTTCACAATCTCCATATCTATAGATTATAGAATCTTTCTTGCCCTCTTAAATTTGTCTTAAATTTTCTGTTGGTGGAGGTATTCGGTAGTTGTCTTCTACAATAGTTGGTTTCATATTAATCACTGATCTCCAGGGAAAGCGAAGGTTCGTTTCAGGTTCCAAACTACTTTAGAGAGGCAGAAGATTTACGAGCTGTGGTTGAATATTTTACTGGAGCAAACCGTACGGTAGCTGCCATTCTTGGGCATAGTAAAGGTGCACCAACTTGTACTCACAACAAAACTTTTTGTTGGGTCTCACTTGGGAGTCAAAATAACAATTCATAACTACTGTGAGAGTTTTTAAAATTAGGTGACCATCCTGGTCTGGCACCCCATCTGATTGTTATAATGTTTAATCTCGATCACCATTTAACCTTTTAATTAATGGCCCAGTAAGTTGTAACATAAGTTCCCTTCCGCCTTTTGATTTCTGTGATCTTAATTTATTGCTTGTTTTCCAAAACCACAAAATTATCACATAAACTCCCCACTTCTACGTATATAAAATCTATTAATGTGCATGTTTCTGTATCAGAAAATTGCCTTAATTATGAAGTGTGAAGATACTTATCATGAGCTTGTTCTTGGGAGTTTCATTTCATAAAAGCAAAAGAATTTATCAAATCAATACCAACCACATATTCTCCTCAAAAAACAAAATTTCATGCTTCCCAATAATCTTTCTTTACATTCTCACCACACATTCTCTAAAAAATCGACTTTCGTAAATCATACTGTTCCCAAGAACAAGCATACGTGGCAGTAGATAGAATCAACATAACATGGCTTACTTGAAAGGGGCCATCTTGTCTGGAGTAGTTTAGGATCCTTGCATTCGAGTTGAGATTGGCGAATTGTTTTTCCTTTTGTGTTTAGTGTTAATTACTTAATTTTTAATACTGACATTTTAGAAACTTGATGTGATATCTGGCAGACCTGAGTTTTCACTTTTGCTAGTGTTCATTCAATAACCAGTTGATCTCTGCCTATTATTGGGAGAAATGCAGGTGGCAGTGTTGTGCTCTTATACGCCTCTAAGTATCATGATATACCCGCTGTGGTCAATGTTTCTGGCCGCTATGATCTCAAGAGGAGCATTGAAGAGAGTCTGGGTAAAGAGTTCTTACAAAGAATAGAAAAGGATGGCTATATTGATGTCAAAAATAGAAAAGGTGATTATGGGCTATCTATTATGTGCATCCGTCTTGAGAATTTTTTTGTTGCTTTGAATCTTTGAATTTATGTTCTTCTATCAAGCACTGACCTCATTTTTGAAGCAATAGCTGATTTTTTTTTTCTCTTACAAATATAATGTTGAGGTGTCTTCCACTTGGGGAAAATAGGGCCCTACAAAAGTTTATTATCTGTCATAAATGAACAAAAGCTCTTAGCCACAAAGTCATTACAGCTTACACAAAATACAATATATATTCATTAAAAGAAGGACTTCCAACCCAGGTACACTTTCAAGATGAGCAGTACGTGTTAAAAAACTTAGGTTTTCCTAAACATCCTATCTCATTCAAACCTAACCTTTCTGAAGGTCTCAACTGGATTATTTTACTATTAGTTAGTTTTAAATGTTGTTATGCAATTTCAAATGAGAATGAAACAAGATATTAAATGCAAAAACATGTGTCGCTGTTTGCTTTTTCCTTTTAGCTTTTAACTGAATCATGGCTTCCTATGCAGAGCAAGTTGACTGAAGAACTCTTTGTTGCATGAAACAGATTAGGGGTTGAAAAAATGATTAGGAGTTATCTACATCTTTTATTTTGTTTAGGCCTTATGTGGTTTTGATTTCTTTTGAGAAACTATTGCGGAATGTGAATCATTTGGAGAACGTGTGGTTAAAAGGAAAAATTAAGTCATGTATTTTACAAGTAAATTTGCTTTAGTGGGAAATGTTTGGTTGAAAATGAGTTTTGAGAGAAAGCGATTTTGACAAAATCAAGACCCAAACAGGCTCTTACTCTTAGTGTATGAGTGGTAACTGTTCCTTTGCACAAGTGGTCACTGACTCTTGTTTTCTATAGGAATAAGGGATTTCAGAGTCACCAAGGAAGGTTTGATGGAGTGGTTTAATATAAACATGCATGAAGCGTGTGTTTCAATTGGCAAGAGTTGCAGGTTCATTTGATTTTACTGTCTTTTATTATAGAAGATGACTTTTTTTGTTATCTTCCTCAGAAGTGATGACGTTGTGATAAACATTTTTGCTATATCTGTGTGAATACAGCTATAAAAAATTATGGAAACTCATTTCATACTCAACTTTTAAGATAAAATCATTTGTTATATATCACACGTCTGAATAGATTGACATGGAATTATGAGAGTTTCTCATGATAGTTATTTACGTCACCTATTCCAGGTAAGGGTTCTCAGGTGGAAAGCTTTTACGTTAGCCATTGTCTTTCAAATTAAAAATCTAGTTTGGTAGGATTAGTCTTTATATTGTGTTGGTTGTTATGGTTGAGCTGGATATCTTGTATGTCTTAAATATTAGCCCCAGCACATTTTGCTAGAGTTTTGAGTTGTGAAGCTTTGTGTGTCTAATTTAGATTTTTGAGAATTGATTTTGTGAAAAAGTGATTTTTTGGAGGAATATGTGGTTGAAAAGTAACGAATTTGCGTGTAAGATTATTTTAATGTATAAATGTGTGCTTGAAAATGAGTTTGAGGGAGAATTAATTTTGGAAAATCTTAACCAAACAAGGGCTTAATAATTGAGTGATGAAATATTGCTGTGATGCCTGAAGGATTGCAGTAGGCCCACCGCTCATGGACTTTCAAAAATTTGAGTTGGTGCTGATTTTGTAGATCGGAAGAGCACACGTCTTTAAACTAACGCAACCTCAAACTTGGAACGTCATTTTCAATTATCTTGTGTTCATGTGATCAGTGATTTATTTAGATTTTTTTGTAATTTGTCCATGATATTAGATATGACAGTTAACCTGACGGTTGCATCTATTGATTGAAAGATAAAAAGTAAAGTGGCTCTCTAGTTAGCCTTCTTATGGTGAAAAGTTGCTACAAGCATGGCATATCGCTATGAACAATTGAATCTGCTGAGACGTGTGCTCTTCCGATCTGAAACCGATTCTTTATCAGCTGTAGACATAGCTATGACCCCTTAAAGCTAATCTGACGGGGTAACAAATGAGTTGAATCTGAGGGAGTTTAACTTTAGATTCAATACACCAAATGCTAATCTTATTCAAGGTAAACCTGAAGGTCAGAAAGTTAAACTTCAGTCACTGGTAATGTGTATGAGTTGATATTATGGCCGTTAGTTTCTGGAAAATTGCCGTTTTACTATTTTTGTCTCTGATATTAGGCTTAGGAGCCTTGCAAACATGCAATATAAGGTTTGGTGCTCTATAGGTCTTGGGTTTAGTAGTTTCCCAGTTGTTGCTCAACTTTTGGACTGTCTTTCAACCCAAGAAATATATCTCATCTTGCTGCATGTTATCAGCTTCAAGTTGAAATCATTCTATATTGCAGTTTGAGCCTCTAGATAACATAAATCGGGAAAGTTGATTTTTTGGGAACTCATATAAACAGGGTGTTGATAGTTCATGGATCAGCCGATGATATGATTCCGGTCGAAGAAGCATTTGAGTTCGCCAAGGTCATCCCAAATAATCGATTGCACATTATACAAGGAGCTGATCACGGGTACACCGCCCATCAAGATGAACTAGTTAAAGTAATTCCGCCCTTCATAAAGGAGTGCCTGCAGGAGGGAAATGACGCCTCAGAGTAGCCAGGTTTGGTCTCTGAATTATTATGCGTTTCGGTAACATATATATTGTCTATTCTAAAGGATTATTTCATTTGGATAATCCAGTGTGTGATATATAGCAGCAATAAACTGAAACGAATGACGAATGATTCTTGTAGCCATTCTGAATTTATCCAAAAATGCAATGTATTATTTCACTTTTCCTTTTACGTTCTAGAAATCTGTTTTGAGGCTTTGTTTACTAATGTGTTTTGAAGTTTCGAGTATCAATTGGCCAGAAAAGGAAGTAAACTCATAAATGATATTAATATTAGTTTAACATAACTCTAGAAGAAATTGGGCGAGATGTTACACTCAACTCGTTATCTTCAAATTTTGAATCAACTTCCGAAATCTAGCTCTCAATGGTTACATTTTTGCCCAAAAATGCCAACAGAAATTCTTGCTCAATAAGCTGAGTTTTGGAGTATTCATAGCACCTTTTTTTAAGGGGTCTAATCATCCCAAAAAAATTGAAATACTCCGTCCGTCCCATGAAGTCGGCTTCAAGAAAAATTATATTTGGACAAATGAGTTAATAAAAAGGGTTATAAAATAGAGATGTAAACCATGTGATAATCATTGATGAAAAAGTAATGTGATGTGCTGAAAAATAAAAAGACACCATGTGTCAGTTTTGTTTAAGTTTTTGTATATTGTTTTGTTCAAGTAGTACACCTTTGGCTCAAATGTTCCATATTGATTAAAAGAAATCTTAATTAATGTTATTGGAAAAATACAATTTGTGAATACATTTACTACTTTGTCTCACAAAGATGGTTTGATTCCAATTTTCACAGATATGGAGAAAAGTGTAATTAATAGCTTTGAAAAAGTAAAATTTAATATCATTTTCCTACTATATCCCTTCATTTATTAAATATTATACTTTAAACAATACTATTTTATTGATTATAATGCACATTAAATAAGGGTATGAAAGAAAACTTTAATATTACTCTCATCCCATAAAAATAGGCCGGTATCAATATCTCATGGATTAAAAAATGTGAATTAATGTGGTTAGAAATACAAAAGTTACACATAATTCCCTAATACTGCACATTCTATGGTGTCTAATGGATAATGTGGTAACCCCTTATTGGGTGTGTTGGGCTTATTCCCCCAATGTGTCCAATGGGCGTTGCCACATTAAACATTGAACACAGTAATGGTTGTCTAATGGACTCTATAGATTGAACTATAATATGTCCTTATTTAAAACTAATTTAATTTAATACATTACATATTTATTAGTAGTTGGACTAAGGGTTTATTTGAAAAAATTAATTGTTCAACCTTGTTTATATAAATGGATTATAATATGAGACAAATTAAAATAGAAAATTAGCCTATTTTTATGGGAGGGAGGTAGTATTTCAATTACATTTTCAAAAAAAAAAAAAGTAGACTATATTTTGAGACGGGTGAAAAAATAACACTGGCCCGCCTTTGTGGGACAAATGTAGTGTGTATTTCACCTTAATTATTATTCTCTTTTATTAGTTACAATGCACAATTAATAAGTAAAAGTATATTAAAAAATTATTAAGTAATTAACCAATTAGAAAAGTGGACCATAATTGGGACCAGTACAAAAAGTAAAAAAATTCTAGTTTGAAAAAAGAGGGACAAAAATGTGACAAAATTGACATGTGAGTTACCTAGTAGGTGTTGATATAAAAGTGACATGATATGTTAAAAAACATGATTGTGTCATGTGTCAATTTTGTAAGATTTTTGTATTTGTTTTTGTTTAAATAGCACAACTTCAAACAGAAATAGTGAACTATTTTTACGAGATAGAAGAAAATGAGTGGACAGTGCATTATGTAAATTTCGAGACCGTGATATTTCAATAACGAGCGTAAATAATATTTCGTTGCTTAAGTGATGTTTTCTCGATTCTATTCATTGGTGAATGGTCGAAATACTGAATCTCATATTAGGACCATCTTTATTCTGTCCTATTGATCAAGAGATGGAAATTCCCCCGTAGATGTTACAAAATGCATTTTAGCCTGAATGTTTGATTGTTTGTTTCATTTTGTACATTTTTTTTTATAGAGTTCAAAATGTTCTTGAATATATAGGACACTAGTTCACAAATTTAAATTGAGAAAGGAAATCACGACTGATCTTTAATTGTTATATTTCCCTGTGTCACTTCGAGTATGGACAAAACACTCATCTTGACATAAATTATGCGCTTAGCCTCCTCTGTGAAAATTGTTACCAGAGTTAATAATTTAGGTGATTGTCCACGGAAATTTCTAAGGAACTAGGGCCGGGTTCCTTACAGAGCCTGGTTTCCAATGAGATGCTGCCACGTGGTGTGTGTCAAATGAGGTGTTAGTTTGTAATTGGATATCGGACTCCTTAAGGAACCAGGGCCTATTTCCATAGCCGGACTGGATTGTCCACCCTATAAACAAAGTTTCTTTGTACAAACAAAAAATATTAAAGAATATTATGTATGCAATTCAGAGAGCAAAATACTTTTCTCATATTCTCGTTCATTTGCAAACAATTGGAAGGGCGTGATTGTCCCTCTATGATCTATATGATTCGTACTTTTACATCTCATCTGCTTCTTGTTTTGACATATCAATAGTTCGTGAGTCGTGAATCTAGAGTCCTGGGGTTATTTCAATCACCATGCGGTTATTTCAATCACCACATTGATTAATTTTTAGCTTTATTTGGTTTTGGTCTCCAAATTTCTGTGGGTTACACGACGCTCTTCCGATCTTTAACGATTCGTCTATTTGTGAGATAGCCCACAGTAAAGAGCCATGGCTTTGATTCCATTGAGAAAAATTGATGATAGAAAGCCCTTTCTATTGCAACAATCCCAAATCAAAAAGTTTGAGAGGCTGATTAACATCGACGGTTTTAAGCACCTGAAGTTGAATGACAACGACATCTCGAAAACTATGTGGAAGATTTACTAGTAGTGTATTTTTGTTCTTTATATTTTTTCCCTTAAAATTTGTTTGAGTTTCTTGAACATTTGTTTATTTTATTGGATTTTTTTCCCTTTTTTTGGATGAATTTGTGTTTGTAATAATTGTTATACGTTAATTGTATCGAACTCATGTTTGTAGATTTCAAGAAGTATATTCGACTATATGAATCATTTACAGTAATTATGGTTTTGTCTAGAATTGTTAATCAAGTCCTTACACCTTGCAAATAGCTAGCAAGAATGTAGTTTGATTTGATTGATTAAAGATTTTGACAGAAGAATATGAAATCGGAATTAGGTATGTGAGAAGTAGAGTAAATTCTAGAAGTATGAAAAAAAGGAAAAAATTTAAAAATATCTCCTTAAGAAAAAAGGGAATACACCCAAGGACACGCTATACTATAAAAATCTACTATGGTTGAAAAAATATGAATTATGTCTTATACCCATCTCTGTTAGGGCGGTCTGGTGGTCGAAACCATCTTGAAGATGGAGAGGTCGGGTGGTCAAAACCGACTTGAAGACGGACTCTGAGAAACCCAGATCTCGGCCTATCCTGACCATATAAAAACGCAATAGCAAATGAGCATGAGGCACAACCAACCAAATCATACTATTGCAATCTGGGCACGCAGGACCAACCAACACCTGATAAGTGCAATCTGAGCACGTTGGGCCAACCATCCTCTGATAAGTGCAATCTAAGCACGCCAGACCAACCAATCTCTGATATGTGCAACTTGCGCACGCATCAATTGGCGCCGTCTGTGGGAACCTGATCAGAAAGCCATCACTGTTTCCTTGATAAAAATACAAGAAATTCAGATTGCGATCCAAATCGATACAAGGGAAAGATGGGGTCATGGTGGTGATAAAAACTCATACTACACCAATTATCATCAGATCGTGATATGCCATTTGGGTGGTCTGTATATTTTTTTTACTAGTGAGTCGGGTTGTTTAGTTATTGAAAGGAGTTTCAGGACAGGGGAGAATGAGAATCCGGCTGACCTTATTATGTCGTAAGACCAATCCAGCTGACCTTATCAAGTTGTAAGACCAACTAACCAACCTTATTAGATTGTAAGACCAATCCGGCCGGCCTTATCAGGTCGTAAGACTAACCAACCAATCTTATTAGATTGTAAGACGAATCTGGCCGACCTTATTAGGTCGTAAGACCAACCAACCAACCTTATCAGGTTGTAAGACCTATTCGGCTCATCTTTTTAGGTCGTAAGACCAACCAACCAGCCTTGTCAAGTTGTAATACCTATCCGGCTGACCTTAGTAGGTCATCAGACCAACCCGGTTGACCTTATCAGGTCATAAGACCAACCTTGTCAGGTCGTAAGACCAACCCATGTGACATCACAAATTTTATTTACGTTTTTATTTCACATGACAGTATAAACTTAAGTGCTAATTTATATATAGACCAAAAGTCAAATGTGAAATAATCAAGTCAAGGTCATATTTAGACCGAGATGCGTTAAATTAATTTTTGGGTTTTTCATTTAAGCAATTAAATAAGATTGAGTTTTATACGGAATCATATTATAAGTTGGTAATTTAAATGAAGTAATGCATGAAGTTAGAGACCTAAATGGAACAAAGCAAGAAGTTGGGAGACTTTGGGTGCAATTTTCCCGAATATATAGATATTTCTCTTGGACTTGGGCCATTACATACAAACATACGCAGAGAGAGCTGAGAGTCGGTGAGCAAGGGAGGAAGGGGAAAAAAAAGAAAAAAAATAAGCGAAAAGAGACGCTAGCCTCGGGATTTTTTGAAGTGAGTTCTTGATCAATTTGGGTTTTCCAATTTTAGTTTGATTTCAAGAGGTAAGTAGAGCTTTAATTTTATATTATGTTTGATTTGGTTTTTTTATATATATGGTTTCATGTGATGAATTTTAAAGAGGATAATGACTAGTTTGTTAATATAAACAACATATATTTAAATTTCTTGAGGTATATGAATGATATGAGATTCTAAGGTTTGAAGTTATTGGTTTTAACCTAAGAAATTAATTAAGTGCATTTAGCTCTCTTTTTACTTTGTCTCATGTTAGAAGATATGAATATCAAGGTGAAAAGATTAGTTTAACTATACAAGGACATGGATAAAATAGCATGATTAGTTACTTTAAAGAAAAGGGGATTTATAAAAATATGGATTCAATTTCCAATTATAAGTGAAAAGGGGAGTTTATTGAGCTATCATAAGGTGTTTGATGTCCAACAAAGAATGCATTACCAAGAGGATAAGTTATAGATTGCTTGGAATTTTGATATAAGTGGCAATAACTATGGTTGAAATTTTAGTTATTAAGTGTTGGTGATATTTTGAAATATGATCCTATGATAATTGTAGGAATAATTGACATCAAGAACAATTAGAAAATGGGGGTAGCTTTATTTAGTTAAAGAAAAGATGGAATGATATGAATTTAAAAGAAAGAAAAGGAATAGAGAGAAAGAGGAGCAATCAAGCTACATGAAGGAAAGGAAAAGAAAAGAAAAATTGGGAAAAAAATGAGAAGTGGAAGTAGATGAAAAGAACAAGGATTCAAAGAGAGTAAGTTATGCTTTCTTTCAAGCTTTTGTTATGAAATAAATTCTTAAGGTTTACAATATGATATTGAGGCTTTAAGTTATGGGGATTTTGTTATGTGCATATGAGTTAAATAAGGAAAGTCATGGTGTGAAATTATTCCTAGACATGAAACTGGAATCAAACAAGGCCTAGTATAAAAATATGTAAACTTAGTATATAAAATTATAGTTTAAGAAGGAAAAATTAAAGCTGAAAATTTTGAATAAAGTATTATTTGGGCACTTTAAAATGAAAATTCTCATGAAATTGAATATTGAGTTTATAGTCTTGATATTCATGGATTAATTGATATGAAATAGTGATTTGAATCTAAAATGGAATGCTATAAAGTTAGTTTTGATTTTTATAGAACCAAGTATGTAAATATGGATTTAATAAAGGAGGAGTATGCTGAAATTTTATATGGGTTGATATAAGTGCCTTAATAACATACACTACTACAGATTTTGAAATAAAATAAAAATCCACATTACATGTTGGTTCTTGTAACAAACGACGCCTATACAAACGCAGTGGCAATTTTGAAATTAAACTTCAAAGCATACACGTCGGTTCCGCTTAAGAACCGACGTGTAAAGTATGTTCAAATTATAGGCGTCGGTTACAACCGACGCCTATACTCAATAAAAGGCGTCGGTTCTCTTAAGGACCAACGCCTATTATTAATGATAGGCGTCGGTTCCTTAAGAAAACCGACACCAGATGTTTTAGGTGTCGGTTTCGAAACCCTTATATTTCTCATCAATTTGTGAAATTTTGCTCATTTCTGCCGAAAACTTTCTGCCCATTTAGCAATTCATTTCTGCCAACTTTCTGCTTCCAAATCCCATTGATCTCCCTCTGGCGGCAGCTGGCGGTCGACGGTGGCGGGAGGCGTTCACGGCGCGGTGTGGTGGTGTTGTATTTTCGCTATTTCAAGCTTCTATCCGATTTTGGTGGTTTATCATCCATTTTTTCGTAGCATTTTGAAGGTAAGTATTCTCTTTTTGTAATTTAATTTGCAATGTTGTGGGTATTTGTTTACAATTTGAGACATAAATTTTTTTAGTTTGTATATATTTAGTAAATATAGATTTGTTGATTTTTGTGGATTTTTTGAATTTCTGGGGACATTATTTGTTGAATATATTGTTCACATTGTTGTGGGTTCACGTGATTTAGTTAAATTGTATGAATTTTTGGGGTTTTTATAGAGGTGGAAATTGTTGCACACCATGTGTTCGATAAAATGCCTAACAAATATAAACTTGTAATTCATGCACTAGCTCGAGATATGGATAAGTAAATGTGTGATATTAGTGTGTATGTCGAAAAGTGTTGATAGCTAAAAAAATTACGTAATGTAAATAACATGCAATTAAGTATTATTATTAATAAATTACATAATGTAAATAACATGTTAATTACATAATGTAAATTATATGTAAATAAATTATATAATGTAGATAACATGTTATATATTTACATAATGTAAATAACATTTAATTACATAATGTAAATATAGATAAAGAAATTAAGAAAATTACATAATATAAAAATTCTTTGATTTAGTTTATTATGTAAATAACATGTAATTAAGTGGATGAATTACTTTAAAAAATCAAATAAAGAAAAATTGTTTTTTAAAATTTATGATACAAATGATCAATATGTAATTAACGAATAATATTGAGTTTCAAATAAATAATGAAAATCAAATAATACAAAAATTTCAAAATGGAGAACGTTATAAAAATAAGCTTTGAATTAACATGCTAAATAATTTAAGAAACTTGAATAATGAAAAAATTTTTTCATTATAATTCTAAGTTTATTTTATTTGGTAAATATGAATTTTATTGGTTCTAGTGAATGTATGTAACATGGTAGAACTAAATATGTAAGTAACATGATAAATATATAACTTAAGAAAATTAAATTGTGAAAAATTGTTTGATTAATTTTGTGATGCAAATGAATAAGTAAAAACAAACAATATTGATGTACAAATAAATGTTGAAAATAAATAACTCCTGTATTAGTCATCTCAATAGTTCGTGAGAAATATATGGATCGTAGTTGAATGTATGGGAGTCGTACTTCATTAGAATATTTGAATAAGGTTGAAGAGTTAGTAAAGTTTGTCGAGGATAATAGAAAAAGGAAACTGGAAGTATTGATAGTTTGTCCACGCCGCGAAGAATCTAAAAAAATATCGTAATTATATGGAAGTGAAGAACCATTTGATTAGGCGTGGTTTTAAAGAAGGTTATACGCGGTGGTTTTGGCATGGTGAGAGTTTGATTCATAAGACGAGCACGGGTGACAACGAGATTGCTAAGGAGGAGAACACTGTAAACAAGAGTGATGAGATTAATATGGGTAGAAAAGATGGCGTTATGCAGAATGATCAGATAGATGAAATGATGTGTGATATACAAGATGATTTTATAGAAACTCCTCACATTTTCGACGGCATGTTTATCGATGCGGAAAAGCCTTTGTTTCCTAAATGTAGTAAGTTTACAAAGTTATCTGCCGTGTTCAAATTGTATAACTTGAAAACGAAAAATGGGTAGAGTGACAAGAGTTTTACGGGGTTACTGAAACTTCTAAGAGACATGCTTTCTGAAGATAACGAGCTTCCTAACTCGACCTACGAGGCAAAAAAATTGTTATGTCCGTTGGGTATGGAAATTAAGAGGATTCATGCATGTCCAAATGATTGTGTCTTGTATCGGTATAAGTACAAGGACTTGCATGTGTGTCCAAAGTGTGGGGCGTCGCGGTATAAGAGAAAGGACAGCAATGATAAAAATGAGAAGAAAGGCCCTCCGGCAAATGTGTTATGGTATCTGTCCGTAATACCTAGATTCAAGCGCCTATATGCGAACGCAAAGAATGCGAAGAAAATGCGATGGCATTAATAGGATGTTTCTTGAATTTGGTGGAGAAGATAGGAATCTTAGGCTTGGTCTATGTACAGATGGAATGAACCCGCATGGTAATATGAGCAGTCGACATAGTACTTGGCCAGTTCTTTTAGTATGTTACAATTTCCCCCATTGGTTGTGTATGAAGCGGAAGTACATCATATTGTCATTGTTGATTTCGGGGCCTAAACAGCCAGGTAAACGATATAGATATGTATCCCGCACTACTCATTAACGATTTGAGGTTCTTGTGGAACGAAGGCGTGTCAGTGTTTGATGCATATGAGCATAAGCATTTTACATTGCGCGCCATGATTTTTTGCACCATAAATGACTTTCCAGCATATAGTAACATGTTAGGTTATACTACCAAAAGAGCTAAAGCATACCCCATTTGTGAAGATGAGACGATTGATCTTTGGTTGAATAACTGCAAGAAAAATGTGTTCATGGGTCATCGAGCATTTCTCTCTCATGACCAACCATATCGAAGGAAGAAAAATGTTTTCAATGGGAAAACAGAGACTCAAGTTGTCCGCTTGCCGTAAACAGAAAGACAGATTTATGAAAGAGTTCAAGATGTAAACGTTGTGCTTGGTAAAACCTCTAAACCTCCTCAAAAAGGTCTATGGAATAAGAAATCGATATCTACCATCCTCGCAGCACTTGCAAGTTAGACACTGTCTCGATGTAATGCACGTAGAGAAGAATGTCTGCGATAGTGTGATCGGAACGTTATTGAACATCCCAGTAAATACGAAAGATGTGTCAAAGTTAGAAAAGACATGGTTGAAATGGGGATACGAGAGCACTTGGCACCGCAGGAGTCAGGAAAGTGTACATATTTGCCTCCTGCATGCTATACCTTGTCTAAACAAGAGAAAACAAGTTTTTGTGAGTGCCTGAATGCTGTTAAGGTTTTGTTTGGCTATTCATCAAACATCAAGAGGCTTGTCTCGATGAAAGACTTGAGATTAGTTGGTATGAAGTCTCATGATTGTCATGTCTTAATGCAATATTTTTTGCCAGTTGCAATACGAGGTACATTGCCAAAACATGTTAGACATGGCATAACTAAGTTCTGTTTTTTCTTCAACAAGATTTGTGGCAAGGTAATTGATCCAGAGACGTTAGATGCTTTGCAAGCCGATGTTGTTTTAACTCTATGTCAGACGGAAATGTATTTTCCGCCATCATTTTTTGACATTATGGTACATTTAATTGTTTATTTGGTGAGAGAAATTAAGATTTGTGGTCTAGTGTTCTTGAAGTATATGTATCCGTTTGAGAGATACATGGGTATTATGAAATGATACGTGAGAAGTCTGTCTCGACCGGAAGGTAGTATCATTGAAGGATATGCCGCTGAGGAGGCAATTGAATTTTGTACTGATTACCTAGTTGGGGTGGAAGCCGTTGATATTCTTAAATCACGGCATGAGGGTCAACTAGGAGGTAAAGGTACGATTGGATTCAAATCATTTGTGCCTACGGCCGAAATGCGAGATAAAGCACATCTCTTTGTCTTGCAGTACCTTACTGTACTTCACTCATATTTGGAGGAGCACATGTCCATGTTAAGGCAATAAAATCCTTTAAAAGGTGATTTGTGGTTGAACAAAGAACATAATCGCTCATTTATATCATGGTTCAAAGATAGAGTTATCCAACAGTTGTCACATACGGCGAACACCATTTTAGAAACAATAAAATGGTTGGCGTACGGCCCAGGGGTGGATGTTTCCTCTTATCAAAGATATGACATTAATGAGTACACGTTTTACACAAAACGTCAAGATGATAAGAGTACAATACAGAATAGTGGAGTGACGTTGGTAGCACTGTTATTTGCATATTCTAGTGCAACTGATGCAAGGTTGGGGGGATGCCGCAATGTCGTATTATGGTGTTATTAAAGAAATTTGGGAATTTGATTAAAATTTTCTCAAGGTTCCTCTGTTTCGCTGTAAATAGGTTGAAAATCGCCGGGGTGTTTGAGTGACGAATTGGGTTTCACCCTAATAGACTTTAGTCGGATAGGCTATCTTGATGATCCTTTCATACCTGCATCTCAAGTAAGCAAGCCTTCTACGTTGTTGATCCTATTGAGCCCAAGTGGTTAGTTGTCCTTCAAGGCAAAAGACGAATAGTTGGCATTGACGATGCTGCCGACGAAGAAGAGTATGATCAGTTTGACGAAACCCCTCCATTCTCAGTTGGAGTAGATCACATTCCTATAGGGGATGATAACCTAGAGACAAATTATCTGCATTTGGATAATGAGGAATGCCTGTGGATTGACCATCACTCATGATTACAGTGTAGTTGTGTAAGATCATTTATATTCTGATTTATGCATGTCATGCTAATATCTTGTTATTGGATTATGATATCTATATATGAAGTTGATCATACTGATTTATATATGTCGTGCTTTGTATCCAGGTAGCCACATCGTGATGGATGATGAAAATGTTAGCAAAAAGAAATGGCCGAGAGGTCCTACAGCTTGCAAGAAGCTAAAGAAGATGAATGATGCTTCAAGAGTAGTTGAGTTTGATGAGCTTGGTAGGCCTATTGGCCCGTTTAGTATGCAGTTGGCCAACCACGTGGGGAGTGTGGTCCGGATTCATGTGCACATAAACTACCCCAGTTGGTATGAAGTTGAGGATATTCTTAAGGACCTTGTTTGGGAGGATGTCTAGGTATCGATTGAGTGTACATGTATGAATTCACCACCCGTTTACATTGTTATAGAGGTGTTCAATCTTGTTGTTTTGCAGAAGAAATTCAATCTCGAAGATAACAGGTTGAAGTCTATTATTTTGAGAGTAGCTGGGATTAGTTGGAGACGGTTTAAGGCTTCCCTAGTGAAAAATTACATCAAAGAGCAACACAAGAAATATAAAACTCATTGTGAGCTGTACCCATTCATTACTGAAGACATGTGGAATAAATTCAAACAGGATCATAACACTCTCGAGTTTAGGGTGAGGAATTTGCAGAAGTTTGTATTACTTTCAGATTTCATGGGTATCTAAATAAAAGCAGTTGTGATGTGAGTTTTAAGAGAAAAGCGAGAAGGCGAGGTGGAGTCAAGCGCATAACAAGCACCCACACTTTTTAGGATCTATCGGTTATGCTCGTAGGAGGCCTGAGTGGATTGTTGCAGACCCCCTATCTTCTTCTTCCTCTTGTGGGTCAATTAGCTCAACCATTCAGTCCTAGGATCACTGTTACAATTGGCTTCGGGCAAGGTTGAAGTTGGGGCCAGATGGTAATTATTACATACCTAATGATGCAACGAAGGAGGTTTATGAGAAAATTGTAAGTATAAATCGCACTACTGATTTTTTCATGATATCAACTTATGT
The DNA here is from genome assembly GCA_963692815.1 of Nyctanthes arbor-tristis. Taxonomy (NCBI): domain Eukaryota; kingdom Viridiplantae; phylum Streptophyta; class Magnoliopsida; order Lamiales; family Oleaceae; genus Nyctanthes; species Nyctanthes arbor-tristis. Next base: position 24,145 of record CAVNYN010210092.1, read on the forward strand.
GAACTTATATGTATCTTGAAATCTTTCAAACAGAAAGAAATGCAAGATGATGGCAGCAGTGGAAAATTTGTCCCAAAGAGACATCGGGATATCTTGACTGCTGCTCTAGGCAATGAGAAGCACCCTAGCCGACTGAGGGGTTATGGTGGATACGTCACTGTGAGGGACGTGTACGGCAAACCAGAAGAGCCGATGCGAAGACAAAGTGGGCTGGTGTGGATCGATGATTTTAGGCGGGTAATAGCAATAGAGGTCACTGCGAGCATCACTGAGCGAATGAGGCATGATACTATGACCCAGATGCAGGTCCAATTCAATAGGATGCAGTCGCAGATCTTCCAACGCCTTGGCATGGAAGTACCACCTTATCTTATTGGATGTATGGAAATACCTACAGCGGCTAGTCCTTCCGTCAGGCCATCGACCCGTAGTAGCCGCCACTCGGTTCGATCCCCCGTCATATCATGACATAGATGTGCTTAGTGTTGCGTTGTAATGTCTTTGAATCCACTATTTCATTTCAATTCTTACAACTAATGTTATTTTGTTCAATTGTGTTGAATATTAGAAGAAGCCGACCCCGTGTCGTCTGGCCCTTGTGTGTGACAGTGTGACTACAATTGTAGGAGCCGGAATGGTTTACCCACCCGAGGTTGGTATGGTCGTACACGGTCAAGAGCCACTGCTTGGTTATTACAAAGTGTCAGTTGACTCTATATATCCTGAAGCATTGAACTTGAATCTTCTGGTGCCAAATTCATTTCAGCAGCAGTTAGTTGATGTAGTTGAAGGTAGTTTCACTCAGTGGCCTTCACATTTAGTGTTGCCACCAGAGGTAAAGAATTGAACTTACATTAAAGCTCCTATCCTCATTGCATTTAGTGTTACCCATGTTATGATGGCAATCAAATTGTAGCCATAGACGGAGATAGTGGAGCAATCGGCATCCAAGGAAAAAGGCAAGGAGCCCGCGAGTGTTGAGCTGCCCGTGAGTGTTGAAGTCTCTTTGGTATGACCTAGTCTTGTTGACGCTGCAACATTGACATCCCTGAGTCCCGTTCTTAAAAAGTTGCACGCCGTGCTATGGATTTCATTGTCGTACTGATAGATGTGAATGTGTTTCACCACCTTGTTGATAAGGTCAATACAATTCATGTTTTGGTCGATGATATCGCCGATCTGCTCAGAATGGGATAGTTGAACGTATCTATTTTGCAAATTTGGGAAATATAAGACTTCTTCATTCATATTTAATTACATTATATAAGATTTTATTTGACATTTTACCACTGATGTAATGTATTTCAAGTACCTACATCAGTTATGCAACCAATTCGAGATTACAAATATCGGGTTTCTTTGTCCATCGATGATTGTGGCTGTTACCTTTCAAGTTTGCAAGGGGCCAGGTTTTAACTACATGCTCAGTGCACTTGAAAAATTGACGGACAAGAAGTACATTCTAATACTGTATCATCAGAGGTAAAAACCATTACAGATATTAATCGACTTTTTTTTTTTAAAAAAAAACATGCTTTCGCTTAATTTGAAATATTTGTGATTAACATATGCAAACTTACATTATTATAAAATATTGCAGAAATCACTGGCTACTACTTGTGCTATGCTTTCAGCATAATACAGTGTATTACTTGAATTCTCAGGAAAAGAATAGGTGCACATTTGATATCAGGGCGGATTTGAGCATGTAACCAATTATCACTAAATAAGGTTTTGTTTAGTATCATTTATAATTGGATTCTTTTATAATATATTTTTAAATTTGAATTTTGGAAGCACGTGGATTAATTTGATTGGTTTAAAGTCTTTTGAGTAATTAAGTTTGAGTTTATTTAACTTTTACACACAAACACACACACATTACAATTTTAGGGTAGATCGAACATTCTGGGCATATGGGAAAATGAAGAAGACCAATCTCATGTGGAAATCAATTAAGGTATGAAAAGTATTATCTACATGTTACAACAACTATATATTGAAGCTTTAAATTTTAGTGGTTTAATTACTAATATTAATTTTCAACTCGTTGGAAATTTTAGTGTGCTCAGCAACTGGGATCCAACGAGTGTGACTATTGTGTGATGAAAAATATATATGATATAGTCACACAATGTTCTGGTAGTTCAGAATATCTTGAGAAGGTATAAATATCTATCAAAAACTAAGATTTTTCTAAAGTTTCATATATATATATATATATTTATTTATTAAGAAAGTAATTACATTTCTTTTTGTTTGTTGTAGGCATATAATGTTGAATCATATGCTCAAGCGAAGATAGACGAGATTAGAGATATATGGGCCAAGTACTTTATCGACTATTGTGTATAATCTTTTGTCTTATTTGTTTTGAAATATGGATTACCTATGCATTATACATTTTCATGCAAACATGTACATTTCAAGAGTTAGCTAGTGTACATTATTTCAACGGTTCATTAATGACATAATGTTTTTGCACAATTTATAACTTTTCTTTGACCTTGTTGTTGAATGTAGTTAGACTAATTAGATTGTGATGATTTGGATGGAAATATAGTAGTTATAATGTTCGGAATATTTGATTTATAGTGGTCTAAATTAATTTATTCAATTTCTAGGCAATGTGGTTGTAAGTATTTCTATTTTTTATAGTTAGATTATTTACATGTGTTGGCTCTGTTTCTTATTAGCTTAGGATGCTGTGTTTGTTGTTGGATGCTGTGTTTGTTATTTTACATCTTCTGTAGGGCTATAATAGCTTATTGTGATGCTGCATGCATGCTGGAAAAAAGAAAAAAAATTAAGAGGCGTCAGTTGTTACATAAAAACCGACGCCTATATCAAATTTAAAAAAAAAAATTAAAAATAGGTTTTAGGCGTCGGTTGTTGGTATACAACCGACACCCACACATGATTATAGGTGTCAGTTCCTATTTAAGAACCGACACCTATAGTATATTTTTTGGGTTTATTTTTTTAAAGAAATACTATAGGCGTTGGTTGTTTATATACAACCGATGCCTTTTTTGTACTTTAGGCATCGTCTAGAAATCGACGCACATAGCAGAACAATTCGTGTCACTGCCGCTAGCGTCGCCACTAGAACCGACACTTAATGCGCATTAAAACCGATGCCTATTGTGGTTTTTTGTAATAGTGATAGTACTGGGAAAGATTTTGAAGATATGTGAAATTAAGGGTGAAAATAAGATATAGACAACATTTTGTTCAAAGAAGAAATGGGGAAATGTTGAAGAATTAGAAGGAAATAATAAGCTTGTAACTTTAAAGAGAGTTATATATTAATATACGTAGATGGAGAGGGACAAATTAAAAGAAGTGATATAAGTTGATAATATATAAGAATTTTCTATAGTAGTAATTATTGCTAAATGGAATTCTCATATTGTATTACGGGAAATGGGGAAAGAATTAGAATCATTTATGAAACGAGCTAGTTTCCATGTATAGCCAGTGAGTGAAACTCTTATCTTCTTGCTTTTTAAATGAAAATTAATTATGCTTTGATTTCACATAAATTTGAAATGTTTTATGATGATCATATATTTGTATGAAATTTCAGAAAAGTTGATACTTTCTTTAGAAAAGTTCATGTGGATTTTTACGTGAAATGATGCCTATGATTTGTAGAAAAGAATATTGGATTTAAAATGTGGTTTATGATGTATCAAATTCCTAAATTTGTATCCTATGTTATGAGCATGCTACGTCTGAGTGAAGGGGCCGATGGCTCAAGCTGGTTGTTGCGTCACCTAGAGCGAAGGGTTCATATGATACCTATGATTCAAGCTGGTATCTATGCATGTATGATGTAAAATGAATAAGGTTATATGATGACATGAGATTATGGATACTCTTTGTGGTGGATTTTATGATGCTTATTAAAATGAAACGATGTTCATGGTGTTTTCTAACATTGTAATGATGCTATATATATGTTGATTATGCTGGATTTATATTTAAAATTAAGAAAATCCAGAATTGGTTTGTACATTTTACTTGAGATTTTTAAGAGGTATATTTTGAATCTCCAAAACATGTTTATTTACAAACCTTCACTCACTAGACTTGTTAGCTCATATGTTTTCAAAAATGATTGTCTTTCCATGTAGCAATTGGAGTATAATTAACGCCTTATGGCCGATCTGCTATTTCAGGAATTCGAGCCATCACATAGAATTTGTTATAGGGTTTGTTATTATTATGATTTATAAACTTTAACCCGGTTTAGTTTATTAGTGTGCATTGGGTATCTTGTGTGAATCATTCCCGAATTAGTATACTCACATATGAAGTATTGTAAATTGCAATGACAGGAATTCTTATATTCTGAGGTGTTAATAGGCTTGATGTTGGGAGTTTATGCATGTTGTTTTTCTTATTAAATTAGGGGAGATATTGCCAAAATTTTTCTAGAATAATTAGCATCTTCACAAACCTTGACGGTCGATTCTAACTTCCAGCTAGAATTTATCGTCGGTGTATGTCACACTTCAAATATATTAGATATGCTAGGAGTGGGGTGTGTCAACCCGACTGACCTTATCAGGTCGTAATACCAACCTTGTTAGGTCATAAGACCAACTCGGCTGACCTTATCAGGTTGTAAAAATAATCATGGGACCTTATCAGGTCGTAAGACCAACCTTATCAGGTTGTAAAAACAATTCGGCCGACATTATTAGGTCATAAAACTGACCGACTTTATCAGGTCGTTCTGATTGTAAAAATAATGTTTTTAGGTTGTCTCGTCCAATGATCTTTTTAGATCATGACCGACCTTATCAGGTTGTAAAAACAATAAACTCTAACATTATTAAAAAAGTTGAGTTCCGAAGCCCAATCTTATTAGATGGCCCCAACACGGCCTAATCAGGCCAATAAACTCTAAACTTCTTCTTAAGAGACTGATACCAAAGGCCCTATCTTATTAGGTAGGCCTCATTTGGCCAATACGTCACCAGAAAATAGGCCAAATACCTGGCCTGGCCAAAATCACTTTTTGGTCGGTCGAACACGCCAACCACCAAATAAGAGTCCTGGGCGCAAGACACGTCATCATACATACTAACGAATGTTAAAGAAGCACGCGTCTAGCACACTATGTAATCTCAAGTAAATGGTAATAAGAACAAAAGATGTCCGCGGCACGGTACAAGGCAAAAGCGATAGTAACAAGTCCATTAATTAAACACCACTTTTGATGGCAATTCAAAAAAAGGAAAAAACCGAACTTGAAGGCTCGGACGGGTTTTGTTAGCTGGACTAGTGATACCCACCTCTAGTAGGACGGTCAGGTGGTTGAAACCATCTTGGAGATGGAGAAGTTGGGTGGTCAAAACCGTCTTAAAGACAGACTTTGAAAAACCTAGATCTCGGCCCATCCTCTCCTTATAAAAATGCCATAGCAAACGAACATAAGGCACGACCAACCAAACCCTACTACTGCAGTATGAGCACGCAGGACCAACCAACCCCTGATAAGTGCAATATATGAGCACGCCGAACCAACCAACCTCCGATAAGTGCAATCTGAGCACGCCCGACCAACCAACCTCTGACGGTGCAACTTGTGCACGCATCAATGTCAAATATTATTCAGGACTTGACTAGAGTTTTCCTATTTTCTTTTGGCCGTTAGCGTTGCTTCCATTTCATTCATAAACTCTTACATGTAAACGGATTTTAATCTAGAGACACCAAATATCTTCATTATGAAGTCATCTATTCATATCGTTCCCCAAACAATTTATTCATTTGGTTTCAAGTCCCTTTTCCCCCCTTTTTCCATGCTCATATGTAATCAAATGGTTTTCCAGTCTAAAAACTCACTTTATTGGAGGAACATCTCCTACATATTACAATTAGAGCATTAGGTGGGTTGAAGATTTAATAAGTGAATATTTTATTTAAACTTTTAAGTATTAAAAATGACTTTGAAATTCAATGTTTAGTTATGCAATCATTCAATGTTAAACCATATACTACGTAGTACATAATGGCAATCAACTAATCAGGATAATATATAATAATATTATAATGCTACTATTTAGTCTCGTAATCTAAATTTCCCCTACCATGATAATATTAATTAGTACTATAATAATCACGCTAGAGTCCAAATATTAATGTATGTATAGATCTATGTATTTGTATGTTCAATTTTGATATGGAGACACCATGTCTCCAATATAGAGACACATTGTGCATATAACACACTTGATATGTGTGATTTGGTATGTGTGACTACACGTACACCTCCCCCATGCACCCTGAAAAAAAAGACAAAAAAAACCACTCACTCCTTAATGGATATGAAGTTTGGACTAATAAATAAGGAGGATGTGGGGCCTCAACAAGAGCCCGACTTATAATTGGCCTATATAAACTATTTCACATAGTCAAAAGTAGTCTCTACATCGATCATTTAAACACACCAGCATATTAGTTGAGTTATAGAATACCACAAGGCGAAACCAATGCTGCAGGTGGATTTTGTCAAAGGGGGAAAGACAAAACTATTATTATGATTATTTTAGCGTAGTATTATTAGAATAATCTCATATAACAAAGTATACTCTTTGCGAGTTCATTCTCCTGCCAACCATCTAGAGGCGTTATGCCTTTGCACGCCACACCAATATTGAGTTCATAAAACCAATATTTGTTTCTTACACATTGTGTGCGCCTTTACACAACACGCATCTGTTTGGCGGGAGATCAAAATCATACTCTTTGCTCAGGTAAAACTAATAATAATGCAATATTTTAGATTTTAGTCTAAATCTAAAATGCCAACTAGCTATTAAAATATTAAAAAAGATCAACAATGGCACTGACTAACATGTTGGTAGATAATTCGCCAACAAGGAATGACTTATGATAGTAGGAGATATGTGGTTCTTTTTCATTGGGCCAAGTTAACTAACTCGTATGTTAACCTTAGGATGACGACAAGAAATTTTTTTCTCATCTGAATCCTTTTTTTTGAAAGTAAAACACCATTTGACATACTCGATATACTTGAGGATACCCGAACTGAATGACACGGATGTTATCTGGTTAAACAAATATTTATGGTGTTATAACCATAAGAGCAAGTTTAATGTGGGGGAATAAAGTTAAGGGGAAAAAAAGCTAAGGGAAAAAATAGGGAGAAAAAACATATTTCTAAATAATGTGTAGGGAAAAAACTGAGAGGAAAACATATTAATGGATTATGTATATTTTTTAAAACTTTTTTACAAATTATTTTCTCATTACTTCGTTTTTTATCATACAATTGATATTCAATTTTTTTACAAAATATTATTTTTAAATTTAAATTTATTATATATATTTTTTAAGCAAGAAGGTTCTTTTTTTTTTTTTTTTTT
>CAVNYN010210092.1:31567-43137 GCA_963692815.1 Nyctanthes arbor-tristis
CCCCCCCCCCCCCCCCCCCCCCCCCCCCCCCCCCCCCCCCCCCCCGGGGGGGGCCCCCCCTGGAGCTAAAAGAGGGGCTACCCCAAAAATGACTTTTCCCCCATTCCCCTATACATTAATTGGTTTTGTTAGGAGAAAAACTCAAATTTTGGGTTTTTTCCCTCTCATATTAAACTTGCTCTAAGAGTTTGAAATTTTTTACCCGAATTTGTATCGAGCATATATAAGTATTATGGTATTCGCTCGATATCTAATATTTGACCATTTATATACTTTAACTTATACTAAATGAAAATATAACCAACACAAACTATAGATCGGAAGTTTACTCATCTTAAAAGGTTGATCTTTTAATATTGATCTTCAACTCTTAATATAATATATTTTTCTCTCCTTAATTTGTTCTTTCTAATTCAGTTTTAATCTTCAAGTCTTAACACGAAATACAAGTAGCTCGATTTGCACGGAATGATCCATCATTAGATGTGGCTGTTTAATCTTTTGAAGTGAATGCTAGAAAATAGTAAGCTTTGTCTGGGACATTATTATCATCTTAAAAACAGAGTCAAATTCTTTTCTTGACTGATTCTATTTCTCTCTTTGTTGTATCTCTTTCCACATTTTCTTGATTTCAGTACTTCGGGATTCTATCTGAATGGAGCTGAAAGGTAAGCACCATTCATCTATTAATATTTTCCCCAAACAATTTATTCGTTTGGTTTCAAGTCCCTTTTTTTCCTTCTTCTATGCTCAAATGTGATCAAATGGTTTTCCAGTATAAACTCACTTTCTTGGAGGAACAGCTTCTACACTGTTACAATTAGAGTGTTAGGTGGGTTGGAGATTTAAAAGTGAATATTATACTTAAATCTTTAAGTATTAAGAATGACTCTGAAATTCAATGTCTACCTATGCAATGATTCAATATTAAACCATATACTACGTAGTATATAACGGCAATCAACTAATCAAGATAATATATAATAATATTATAATACTACTATTTAATCTCATAAAATAAATTTCCCTTACCATGATAATATTAGTTAGTACTACAATAATCACGCTAGAGTCCAAATATTAATGCATGTATATATCTATGTATTCGTATGTTCAATTTTGATATGCAGACACTCAATGTAGAGACACCATGTGCGTAAAACACACTTGGTATGTGTGACAATACATACCCCGCCAAAAAAAACAAACACCATTAACTCCATAATGGATTATGGAGTAATTAATGACTAATAAAGGAGAAGGATGTGGGGCCTCAACAAGAGCCAGACCTATAATTGGTCTATGTAAACTATCTCACAGAGTCAAAAGTAGTCTCTAGATCATTTAAACACACTAGCATATTGGTTGAATTATGAAACACCACAAGGTGGAACCAATATAATGGTGCAAGTGGATTTTGTCAAAAGACGGAAAAACGAAACTGTTATTGTGATTATTTTAGCCTATTATTAGAAGAATATCATACAACAAAATATACTCTTTGCGAGTTCATTCTCCTGCCAACCCTCTAGCGGCGTTATGTAACTAGATGGACACGTGGCGTGCAAAGGCGCACGCCACACCAGATCGAGTTCATAAAACCAATATTTGTTTCTTGCACGCGGTGTGCGTCTTTGCACAACACGTGTTTGTTTGGCCGGAGATGATCAAAATCATACTCTTTGCTTAGGTAAAACTAATAATAATGCAATATTTTAGATTTTAAATCTAAAATGCCAACTAGTTATTAAAATATTAAGCTGATCAACAATGGCCCTGACTAACATGTGGGTAAATAATACGCCAACAAGGAATGACATGTGATGGTAGGAGATATGTGGTTACTGTTCTTTGGTTCATGTCAACTTCTGTTAACTTTAAGATGATAGGAAATATTTTTTCTCATATGCGCCCCTTTTTTGGAAAGTAAAACACCATTTTGGTGTAAACTTTAGGGTTCTATCTAGACTCGATTTGGGAGAGGGGGTTGGAATTCTCTTACCCTTTTATTAATATGAAAAATTCTTACGGGGGACATCACACCTAACCTTCCAGCAAAGCAAGGAAATGCCACCTCGGTGGTTCTCCTACAAGTAATAAAAATGACATATCACCGCACTTTCACACCTTACCAAATTCTCAATTTTCCAAACAACCACTTATGAAATAAAAATTTGAGGGGTTGTGCCATTTGAACAAAAATAAATATAAAAAATCTAACAAAATTGACACACGACACAATCTTATTTTTCAACAAATGACATCACTTTTACATCAACACTTATCACATAACCTACATGTCAATTTTGTCATATTTTTTCTCTCTTTTTGTCTAACTAGAATTTTTCAAATTTGAGAAGAGTGAAAGTGTGATGACACTTTATCTTTTCATTAGAGGGACAGCTATCGATACAGTAGACTATTTTAATCAATGGATCAGCACTCTTGGCAAAACTATATATATTACTATAGCAGTAAACTATTTTAATCATGTAAATCTCGCTATTTAAAAATGTCAAAGGTAATGTGATAATATAACAAAATTATAAGTGGACCCAGGTCTAATAATAATAATAATTATTATTTTAATAATAATTATTATTATTATTATACAAAATGTCTTTTCTAAGGAGGTATAATAATACCTATAACTGTATGCTTGAATCTGCTAAAGCTTACATAGAGTCCAATTCATCTCAAAGCTTACAAGTTAACTACCACTTGTTTCCTAATTCTCTTTTATCCAGATTCTAAAGAAATCATGGTTTTCGCAACCATTGACATGGTACTTAAACGATTGGCTCCACTCATTGAGGAAAGGGTGCAGGACGAGGTGCGTCTCTTCCTCAATTCCAAAAAGGAGGCTGAAAATCTCTGCTCTAAGTTGAAAAGGATACAAGATGTACTGGACGATGCAGAACAGAGAAGTGTTAAAGATCCCAAAGTCCAAGATTGGCTAGAGGCTCCAAGAAGCAGCGTACGAGATGGATGATGATTTGGATGAATGGGAGCTGAAGTTGCATCGATCCAAAGTGGAAGAATCTAACCAGGATGTTTCTGAATTCTGGGAGAAGGTGAGATCTTTTATCCAGTCTCTTTGTTTATGCTTCAAAGATGTCCTTGAGCGTCATAGCGTTGCTTGGAAAATTAAAGAACTAAATGGAAGACTAGAGTCCATCGCCAAAGAGAATGAAGATGAATTTAAATTTCTTCCCAATATAAGCAGTACCTAGCAACCTTTTGAGCGAGTTAGGGAAACTTCGAAACTTGATCTCTCAAAAGTATACGGCCGAGAGGATGTCAAGAACAATCTAGTAAACATGCTATTGTCTTATGGTAATCAAGAGAAGAATGATTTGGAGATTATCTCCATTGTCAGAGTCGGAGGCATAGGAAAACAACTCATGATATATTAGGAGAACATAAAATCATGAAATTATACAATCGGGTATGGCAAACTTGATTAAAATGTAATATGTAGATAGAGTTCTGAAATAAAAATATTAAATTAATATGTAGATAGAGTCTCAAACTAAAAAATAATAAATCACTTGATTAAAAGGAAAAACATAATAATAAGAAAAAGTTTAATAAATGAACCAATAATTTGTTTTATTAATTCTTATTTTTTATTTCCTTTAAAGTTAATAAAACCCGATAATATAATCTATATTAGTTTCACATCCGTACATTTACGGACTAATATGTTTAACACTCGTGTGTCTCACGGACATATTATCCTGAGAAAATAAAATATAACATATTAGGAGAACATAAAATCATGAAATTATATAATTAGACATAGTAAAATTGATTAAAATGTAATATATATAGATGATGTTCTGAAATAAAAATATTAAATTAATATATAGATAGAGTTAATAAAAATATTAAATATAATATGCAGATAGAGTTCTGAAATAAAAATATTAAATTAATAAATAGATAGAGTTTCAAAATAAAAATATTAAATTAATTGATTAAAAGGAAAAGTAAAACAATAAAGAAAAATATAATAATAATAATAATAGAATAATGACATCATCAATTGATTTTTTAAAAGAGCCAGACAATGAGTGAAAAAATCATTTTTAATTGAGCCCATAATTAAATTGAGCCAGACAAATTGTTAATTAATATATATATATATATAGATGGGTCTGAAATTCAATGTTTACTTATGCAATCATTCAATATTAAACCATATATTACGTAGTATATAATGGCAATCAACTAATCAAGATAATATATAATAATATTATAATACTATTACTTAGTCTCATAATCTAAATTTTCGATATATTGATAATATTAATTAGTACTAAAATAATCACGCTAGAGTCCAAATATTAATGTACGTATATATCCACGTATTTATCGGATCAATTTTGATCTATAAACACTGGATGTCTCCAATGTAGAGACATCTTGTGCGTATTATAACACACTTGGTATGTGTATACATATACCTCCCAACCCTCACAAAAATAAATGAATAAAGTCACCTAGTCATAATTTCCCCAAACAATTTATTCGTTTGGTTTCACTTCCCTTTTCTTTCCTTCTTCCATGCTTCTATGTGAACAAATGGTTTTCCTATGTAAAAAGTCACTTTCTTGGAGGAACAGCTCCTACATGTTATAATTAGAGCGTTAGGTGGGTTGAAGATTTAAAAGTGAATATTATGTTTAAACTTTCAAATATGAAAAATGACTCTGAAATTCAATGTTTACTTATTCAGTCATTCAATATTAAACCATATACTACGTAGCATATAATGGCAATCAACTAATCAAGATAATATATAATAATATTATAATACTACTATTTAGTCTCATAATCTTAATGTCCCATACCATGGTAATATTAATTATTACTAAAATAATCACGCTAGAGTCCAAATATTAATGTATATATCCATGTATATGTTTGTTCAATTTTGATCTGGAGACATTGGATGCCGCCAATATATAGACACCTTGTGCGTATAACACACTTGGTATGTGTATACATATACCTCGCCACCCACACAAATAAATAAATAAATAAATAAATAAAAGTCACCTAGTTATATTTTCCCAAAACAATTTATTCGTTTGGTTTCAAGTCGCTTTTTCCCCCCTTCTTCCGTGCTCATATGCAATCAAATGGTTTTCCTGTGTAAAAAATCACTTTCTTGGAGGAACAATTCCTACATGTTAAAATTAGAGCGATAGGTGGGTTGAAGTTTTAAAGGTGAATATTATATTTAAACTTTTAAGTATTAAAAATGACTATGAAATTCAATGTTTACTTATTCAATCCTTCAATATTAAACTATATACTACATAGTATATAATGGCAATCAACTAATCAAGATAATATAATATTATAATACTACTATTTAGTCTCATAATCTAAATTTCCCATACCATCATAAAATTAATTAGTACTAAAAAAATCACGCTAGAGTCCAAATATTAATGCATGTATATATCCATGTATTTGTCTGATCAATTTTGATTTGGAGACACTAGATGTCTCTAATATAGAGACACCTTATGCATATAACACACTTGGTATGTGTGTACATATACCACCCTCCCGTCCCCCCCCCCCCAAAAAAAAGAAAAAAGGCAAGCACCACTCACTCGGTAATGGATTATGGACTATGGACTAATAAAGGAGGATGTGGGAACTCAACAAGAGCCAGACTTATAATTGATACATATAAACTATCTCGCAGAGTCAAAATTAGTCTCTATATCGATCATTCAAACACACTAGCATATTGGTTGAATTATATAACACCACAAGGCGGAACCAACGCAGCAAATGGATTTGTCAAAAGTATATTCTTTGTGAGTTCATTCTCCTATAAGCGAAAAAAATAACATATCGTCGCACTTTCACACCTTACTAATTTCTCAATTTTCTAGACAACCACTTATGAAATAAAAATTTGAGAGAAGTGAAATCGTGATGACACGTTATCTATTTATTGGTGGGACGGCGATCGATTACAGTGAACTATTTCAATCAATGGATCAGTACGCTAGCACGACTATATATATTATTATTATAGCAGTAAACTATTTTAATCATGCAAATCTCGCTAATTAAAAATGTCAAACAAAGGTAGACCCACGTTTAACAACAACAACAATAATAATATTATTATTATTATTATACAAAATTTCTTTTTTAAGGAGGTATAATACCTATAAATGTATGCTTGTACCTGCCAAACTTACAAAGAGTCCAATTCGTCTCAAAGCTTACAAGTAAACTACCCACTTGTTTCCTTATTGCCTTTTACCCAGATTCAAAAGAAATCATGGCTTTCGCAACCATTGACATGGTACTCAAACGATTGGCTCCACTCATTGAGGAAAAAGTACGGGACGGGGTGTGTCTCTTCCTCGATTCCAAAAAAGGGGCTGACAATCTCTGCTCTAAGTTGAAAAGGATACAAGATGTACTGGACGATGCAGAACAGAGAAGTGTTAAAGATCAAGATCCCAAAGTCCAAGATTGGCTGGAGAGGCTCCAAGAAGTAGCATATGAGATGGATAATGCTTTGGATGAATGGGAACTGAAGTTGCATCGATTGACAATGGAAGAATCTGGCGAGGATGCTCCCAGATTCTGGGAGAGGGTAAGCTCCTTTATCCAGTCTCTTTGTTTATGCTTCAAAGATGTCCTTGACGAAGAGAATGACGATGAATTTAAATTTCTTCCTAATATAAGCAAAAATTCGCATCCTTTTGAGCGAGTTATGCAAACTTTAAAACTTGATCTCTCAAAAGTACACGGCCGAAAGAATGTCAAGAACAATCTAGTAAACATGATGTTGTCTTGTGGTGGTCAAGAGAAGAATGATTTGGAGATTATCTCCGTTGTGGGACTCGGGGGCTTAGGTAAAACAACTCTTGCCCAAATGGCATATAATGATCCAGCGGTCAAGGATCATTTTCAGACCCTGATATGGGTCTGTGTGTCAAATACTTTTGATGAGACTAGGATTGCCAAAGCAATAATAGAACAAGTGGAAGAGAATTCCCCGAATCTTAATGAATTGGAGTCGTTATTAAAACGCATAGAGACTTGTATTTCGGGAAAAAAGTTCCTTCTTGTTCTCGATAATGTATGGTCTGATGATGAGCAGAAGTGGACACCGTTGAAAGAATCTCTTAAGAACGGCGTCCCTGGGAGTAAAATTTTGGTGACAACAAGGAAAGACCGAGTGGTAGAAATGATGCGTGCTACTCAATTCAAATTGGAACCTCTCTCTGACCTTGACTGTTGGTCATTGATGAGTCAGATAGCTTTTCAAGGAAGGATAAAAGAGGAGCCTAATAGGCAAGAGAAGATTGGTGAAGAAATAGCCAAAAGGTGCAAGGGCCTCCCACTAGCTGCAGCGACCTTAGGAAGTCTCTTGCAAAAGAAAGTTACAGCGCGAGAGTGGGAAAAAGTGTTAGAGAGCGAGATATGGGCATTGGAAAAATTGAAAGTCGATCTTTTTCCTCATTTGTACTTGAGCTACAATGAATTGAGTGCCCCCGTCAAGCGTTGCTTCTCATATTGTGCTATATTTCCCAAAGATTTTGAAATTGATGTAGATAATTTGATAAGAATGTGGATGGCACAAGGTTTTTTGTCAAGTGAAAGTGGGGAGGAGATGGAACTGAAAGGAAAAGAATACTTTCACGAATTAGTAGCAAGCTATTTCTTCCAAGATATTAGGGAAAATGAATATAAAGGCTTGAAGTTTCGTTGCAAAATGCTTGATATTGTACATGATTTTGCACAATTCCTAACAAACGGTGAGTGCTTCATCTTTGAAAAAGTTGACGGAAGAGAGCAAAACACAAGAAATATGTCTATGAAGGCTCGTCATATGAATTGGATAGATACTCCTACTTCATGGTGTAACGTTGAAAAGCTTCGGACATTTCTTTGCAAAGGAGAACTTCCCCCTGATGTAATTAGCAATCTGAAATGTGTAAAGGCACTGAGCATAGGTAGATGTTGTATGGAAGAGCTATCAGATATTGGAAATTACTTAATTCACCTAAGGCATCTCAAATTGGATGGAGGGAATATAAGGAATCTCCCCAGATCACTGTGTGATTTGTATTATCTACAAACATTGGACCTTGAACTGTGCTTGCATGTTAAAGAGTTTCCTGCAGAAATTTACAAATTGAAAAATCTGAGACACCTTCTTTTGTCCTCTTATGTTGTACTTCCTCCAGAAGTAGGAGAATTAACAGACCTTAGAACACTCAGTGAGTTTACGGCAATGAAAGAAGGGAGTAAGTTGCGATATTTGAAAAATTTGAACCAACTTGAAGGATTTCTGAAATTGAAGCTTGTTGATTTAACTGAGGAATCAGACGTTATTGAAGCTCAAGAAGCACAACTGGAGAAGAAGACTGGCTTGCGATCTCTAGTGTTGGGTATCGATGGAGAAGCAAGATTGGATGTGATCGAGGCTCTCCATCCACCTCCAAATGTGCGCCATCTAACCCTCTGGAGTTTTACCCAATATCCTCAGTGGCTAGGGTCCCTCAACAATCTGAAATATCTTAAATTAAATTTCTGTTCTGCTTTACCTTCATCATTATGGAGTCTGAAGTTGCTCGAGGAGCTTATCATTCAGGATCAGGAATTCATGAGCTTGGTCAGCCAAGATTTCTTTGGAATCACGGATTTGATCAACAGTGTAAGAACGGAAACAATCGGTGCTACTGTAGCATTTCCCCAACTGAAGAGCTTAGAGTTTTCCGACTGCGATGAGTGGAGAGAGTGGGAAGATATAACATTAACACCGGAGGAAGAAGAGAATGAGTTTGCTTTCTCGTCCATAAAAATAATGCTACTTCTGGAGGAATTATATATCCTATCCTGCCCCAAACTGAAGTCACTGCCTCGCCGCCCCCTCTGCAACGCTCCACTTAAACGTTTGAATATCGACGACTCGGATCTTTTAATACAACAATACACATCAGAGGAGGAGGAGGATTATTTTGGATTCATTACTCCTACATGTCAAGTATTATTTTGAACTTTTGTATTTTGTTCAAATGGCATTGTCCAGAATGATGTTCACTTTCAGAAATCTCTTTTATTATTCATTGCAAACTTTTCGGATTTTTGTTGTATGTATTTTCCTAGAAGCTTTTTTTATTTTCATTATTATATTGCATATTGTAAGTTGTATTATTATTTATAATAATGTCTAATTGGGAAATTATATTCCCACAACAAAAATTTATTCTAATACATTCAGCATTTTAAATTAGCGTAATTCATTCTCTCGTTACATTTTTCTTACTTACTTAAATATCTTTAAGTAAACTTAAGTGAACTTACATCAATAACTTTACTTTTATAGATTCTTGACATAAATTTTTCTTCTATCACCACAATTTTTATCTTTCTTATTTTTTTCACTCATCTCCTCTCTAGATTTTCTTTCTCGTGGCCAGTAAGTTGCATTGTAGCATAGACGTCGAGTTCCATGATTTCCTTTAGCACTCCAATACATGAGCTATTCATATTTCGAAGCAATATAATTGACAAAAAAAAATTTCTTTTTAAAAAAATGTAAAGAAAGAAACAAAAACTCCAGCATAGTCGTAATTGTTTGGAAAAGTTTTTTTTTTCTTATTATCTGTCATTCTTTTATATTGAACACCCAATTAATAAATTAAATAAAATTCAAAATAGCATCTTGATAAAAATTAAAATTTTCTTAATCGTGAATTCAAGGAAAAAGAGATAAGATGTGACTTTTAGTTTTAATAGACATATAAGTATTAAGAATTCATGAGTGATTATTTCTCTTATATTTTTATTAGATTTTAATTTTTGGCAAATTGGAGCGTACATGAGTTGGTATGGCACCTAACTTTTACCTCTCTATCAAGAATTTCGATCGATTTAAGTTTGAGTGATTGTCTTTTAAATTTACATACGAACTTGCATTGTTGGTTTTCTCTTTTAAATTAGCTCAAAATAATGTCCATTTTGAGAGTTTCGATTCGATTTAAGAACCAATTTATATATATTTTGAGTTATGGACAATATAAAAGACAACTATGCTGTGTTAGATATAATATATTATTAAGAATTATAAATCTTTGATATGATTTTATATATTGATTACAGATAATTAACTTTATGGGCATATGCTTAAATTAATTGGGAAATTAATTTATTTATAATAATGTCTAATTCAGACGTGTGCTCTTCCGATCTCAAAAATTTATTCTAATACATTCAGCATTTTAAATTAGGGTAATTCATTCTCTAGTTACATTTTTCTTGTTTACTTAAAGATCTTTGAGTAAACTTGAGTAAACTTACAACAATAACCATACTTTTATAGATTCTAAATATAATTTTTTCCTCTGTCACCACAATTAATATTTACCCTTTTATCTTCCTTATTTTTTTCACTCATCTCCTCTCTAGATTTTCTTTCTCGTGGCCGGCAAGTTGCATTGCAGCATAGACGTCGAGTTCCATGATCTCCTTTGGCACTCCAATGCATGGCTATTCATATTTCGAAGCAATATATTTGAAGAAAAAAATTTCTTTTCCAAAAGAAGTAAAGAAAGAAACAAAAACTCCAGCACAGTAGTAATTGTCTAGAAAGTTTTTTTTTTTTTGTCTTATTATCTCTCATTCTTTTATATATTGAACACCCCAATTAACAATTTAAATAAAACTCAAAATAGCATCTTGATAAAAATTAAAATTTTCTTGACGTGACTTTCAGATTTAATAGACGTATAAGTGTCAAGAAATCGTGAGTGATGATTTCTCTTATATTTTTATTAGATTTTAAATTTTGGCAAATTGGAGCATACATGAGTTGGTATGACACCTAACTTTTACCTCCCTACCAAGAATTTCAGTCGATTTAAGTTTGAGTGATTGTCTTTTAAATTTACATACGAACTTGCATTGGTAGTTTTCTCTTTTAAATTAGCTCATAACAATGTCCATTTTGAGAGCTTTGGATTCGATTTAAGATCCAATTTATATATATTTTGAGTCATGGCCAATGTAAAAGACAACTATGTTGTGTTAGATATAATACATTATTAAGAACTATAAATTTTTGATGTGATTTTATATATTGATTACAGATAATTAATTTTATGAGTATATGCGTAAATTAATAGCGGATTAAAATTTTCTTTTTAAGCATGATGCATTTATAATGTAGCGTGAAAAAGAAATTCATGGTGGCAATATAATTGCTCTTTTAAAAAATGTAACTTGATGGTGGTGTATATAACACGTGATGTGGTTAGTAAAAGTAGTAGTGTAGATATATTGACCATTTAAAAATAATTAAAACTGCACTTTATTACTCACTTGAATAACTAAATTTAACACCACAAAAGTGGATGCTCTATAATTCTTACCTTAATTCTAATGTTTTCTACCATTCTTAATCGCTCATTCTAAAAAAAAACCCCAAAGTTACATTTCATAAGGTCACTACCTGTAACGTTTTTTTTTCTTTTTTTTTTTTTTTTTGAGGGGGGGGGGGGTGGTGGCGCTGGTGGGGT
>CAVNYN010210095.1:0-34260 GCA_963692815.1 Nyctanthes arbor-tristis
ATTGCTTCGTCCTAAACTTCAAAAAATTAATAAACTTCAATTCAGAAAAATCTGGACCTTTGTCCCTAACATTAAATATCTAGGACTTTAGAAGAACTGGTCTTTAATTATCAAATTAAACACAAATTTACAAGGTTCAAACATTTGTTTTCGACACAATGTCTCAAACCACAAAAGGAATGATCCTTAATTACAAAATTAATTTCTTAAACTTTAAGAGATTTAAACCTTAATTTTTGACAAAAGTCTTAGACTTTGAAATATTCAAATCTCAATATTACATGACCAACTTCTTTAAATCATTAAATTTAAGTACTTAAAAAAAGAAGATGAGGAAAAAGAAAAGATTCGAACATTAGTCTTTGACATAAAGAATCTAAGACTTTGAAAGGATCAAATCTTATTCTACAACACAAAATTATTTTAATCATAAAAGATCCAAACCTTAATATTTCATTTAGAGTCTTAGATTCTGAAAAGTTTAAGCCTTAAGAAAATATTTAAAAAAAAAAAGAAAGAAGGAATGGAAAAAAACCATACGGTAAAACCACGGAAAAGAAAAAGAAAGAAAAAAAAGTCTTTGCTAACTCGCACACATGGGAACGTGTAAAAAAAGTACAGAAAGAGAGCAGAAAAAACACATTTGGTCATTGCTTTGTTCCAAGTTCTATCACATAAGACATGCAAATGAAGTAACGACAGAAAATAAAGTATAACAGGAAATAAGGGAGGATTCGTTTGCCTACTGATATTTTAAGAAAAGGAACCTAGGACTAGAATTAAGGTGAGAGAAAAACTTAGTTGAACTACCTTTGTTGAAGCAGAGACCAAATTTTGCCTCGAAAAATTGACTTCATTTCTTGATAAGTAGAAGGCAAGTTGATGACTTATATAAGTAGAAGGCAAATTTTGCCTTGAAAAATTGACTTCATTTCTTGATAAGGGTCTTATATAATGCTTGAGCAAGTTGACTCTCGTACTTAAAGTAGGACGCTTCATTGAAAGATTTTGAATTGAAGTTAATCTCCTTATCCAATCAAAAATCCTTTAACAAAAAAAAAGTTTAAAAAAAGGAAAAAAAGGTCAAAAACGTGGGAATTCTGGCCGAGGGAAGTGATGCCTCGGCTGAAGATTGAAAGAAAATAATAAAAAGATCAAGTCTGATTAAATTAAATTTTTCGTAAAGCAAAAAAAAAATAGTTTAATTAAAATTCAATTGATCTCAATTAAAATATCCATATACGTGAATCCTTTTATGTTGAACGTGAATTTTTAATTCCCCTTGGAATCTCTGTTATTTGTGGAAATTCAAATATAAAATTCAAATAATATTCAAGACTATTGATTATTTGTTATAAATAGATAGATCTTAGGGGGCATTCATAGACATCAAAAATCAAATTAAGTAAATATTGTTCAGGCTGGCTTCAGTTATAATAATTAACCTAAATCATTTTAAAGCCAAATTAAAGTCCAAGTCTTGATTAGGCCAAATTAAATTAAATAATGAAAGCCTCAAACACCGGCACACTTCTTAGGCCCACTCTACGGCCATGGCAGTTGTCCATATAAACCCTGTTGGTCTTAGGGTTCGGGATTCTACATACGTAAGAAAATTTTTGTATGAGTATTTCAAAGAAAGATAAAAACAAGAGAGTCAAATTCTCTCTAAGTCCAAGAAGATCAAAATCTTCTTAAATTCCAAATCAAGTTCTAAGCACAAATTTCAAAGAAAATTTAAAGGAAAAAAATCGGAAATTCATAGGAAATCAAAGTCTTCTTTAACTCAAATTTTCAAGTCCAAATTTGGAGATTACAAAAATCAAGGCTTAATTCTCAAATTCTTCATCAACTCCAAGTTTCAAGTCCAGATACGGAAATATGCAAAAAAGATCGGCTTCAACGACTCAAATTAATTTCAAGACGAAGATCAAGTCACATGGCACTTCGTCTTCAAAGTTGGAACAATCATTCAGAGGATTTTGCAACCTAGCAAATTACATGAGCGTCAATTCAATTGAATTTTTGTCACATTCCATTTGTAACGAATTTCCATATTATTTATTTTAATACACGAATTTTGTTTATTACAATCTTATGCGTCAAAACTTTACCTCTCTCTCTCTCTCTCAATTTATTGTGATAACTTAGGGTTCACTTGTCTTTCTATTAATCATATCTTTCACTCCCGTATGAGACACATTGCCATCAATTATCATTTTGCAATCATGTTTCTTCAGGCTCTTTTCGTGTTGCTTACATTACTACCCACAATCAGCTGGCGGACATTCTTACTAAGTCAGTACCAACTGCCAAGTTTGAATTATTACAGTCGAAGGTTGGCATCTCCAATGGATCCTCCATCTAGCGAGGTGTGTTAAGGAAAATATCGAAGCCACGTCACGAGATTGTCGTCGAGTATCAAAAGAAGTTTGTGGCTGATTTATTTTTATTTTTATGTATCATCTTATTTTACATTTTTGTAATTATTTTATCTTTCCTTCTTGTAATTATACATTTTAGGAAAATTCTTCGTACACAAGAATTACTGGATATGTTGTTAGATATCAAGATTAGATTAGAATGTCTTGCGTATAAATACTGTACATGTATCAAATCAAAGCAAATATATGAAAATTATTGTCCATTCTCCATTTATCTTTAGATACTTCTATCTCAAAAGCCTTTGAAGCAGAAAACTTTGATGTTTTTCAGTGTGATTTCTTTTCCAGTGAAAGGGTCAATTGTTTCTCAGAAGCTGATAGGAGAGATGACTCAAGAATTCTGGCATATTGAAGAAAAAAAATCCCCGCCTTATAGCCGGGTCTATCATGGAACAAGTCATTGCAAAGAATGTGATCAATGGTAACCTTCCATTGATAGATAAAGAAAAGTTTAAGTTTGTTATTCTCAAATGGCGAAAGCACAGACAGGATCGGTGCCCCGACTTGCATTCTGAACAGAGGTAAAACGTGGATTCTAGAATTTTAATCTGCTGATTTTTGTTTCGTTTCTCTCAAGTCTCAAAGGTGGATCTTGTCTGGCTAGTGGAAGCCTCTTGATTGGGTTTCTTTTTGTGCATGTGGCTGATCTTCTAGGTTTGGTGCTTACCTTTGTATAGGTTGTTCTTGGATTTGGTCGTCAGTATGTGAGCTATTAAGTAGTTTGGTTTCCGTTTCTTCATTCGTAGTTTATATAGTATAGGCTGGTATGTATTAGTTCTGTTTCCACTTCTTTTCTTTGTAGTTGATATGTATTAGATAGGCATGGGCATCATGTTGGTCGGGTCGGATTAGGCCCGAACTTGGAACCGACCCGACATGTAATCGGTTTGCCAAACTGTAAACCTCGGGCCAGTCAACCCGATTAGGCAAATTTTTTTTTTTTAACCTTAATGTTTGCCCAAATTGTAAGCCCAAGATGAAAAGAACGCAAAAAATTCCTAACATATTGCTTCTTCAATTAATGGGCCAAATTTTGAAGCCCAAAAGAAAGAATCAATAACAAAACCTAACCTAACGTCTGTTTCTCTGCAGCCGCCGCCCAACCTCCTCTCTCTCTCTTCGTTCCATTACAATATTCCATTTACAATCTTTGGAGTAGATTAGCGATATACCATATATCATATGCCAAGAGTAGATTAGCAATAGCCGATAGTTGAGACCATCGATCCTTGGTGGTGGTGAGATCATCCAGACCAGCGAACGTCGGTGGTGATCGTTGGTGGTGGCGAGATCATCCAGACCAAGGAACGTAGGCAGTGGCAATAGCTGGCAGTTAAGATAGCCAATAGGAACAGCGCAGGTGGCGGCAGCGGTGGAAGGTGGCGTATGCAGATGGTTTGTCGACCTAGTGGTGCAGCTGGCAGCCTTATTCCCTCTCTCAGTCTCTCTCCCTCTTTCAATTGCAAATTGTGATTTTTTAATTTTTGAAATTTGAATGTTGAAGTTTGAACCATGAAGATGAAATGAAATTTGAATTCTTAAATATCAAGTATGGCAGTGAAGAAAACGTCACAGGGAAGACAACGACTTTTACACATGTAAAAAATAATAATAATAAAAATAAAAAATAAATAAATAGACCGGTTAATCGAACCGGTTCCAGTTCGGTTGGGGTGTTGACCGGTTTCACTAGGCAAACCCAACACCCGAACTGACCCGTTTGGGTTGGTACCCCTCAACCCATCCACCAACCCGAGCCTTCAAAAAACAGACCCAACCCGGACCGAACCAGTCCAGTTCGGGTCGATTTCACAGTTTCGGCACCCACCCCTATTAGATTGCTGTTTTTGGTATGGGCTTGTCTACTTTTTACTGAAGTAATTAAATATTGTTTTCATTTAAAAAATTATAGGTGTGTACTAAAAAAATTTATACAAAAATTAAAGAATTCAATATTTGAGGAAATAGGATGATATACCTTTTTTTTATAGGGTTTTGAATTATACCTCTAAATAAAAGCTAACTAGATTTTTTCACTCGTGAGTTATAATGTATATTTATATCAGAATTGACATGTGAGTCTGGACATCATGTTATAAATAAAATAAAATATACCACTTGTATTATATAAAATTATGAATTGATATGAGAATTACAATTCACCATGGGATATTTGTAATAAAATGCATGAGTTTATAATTCTAGTATCCTCCAAAAATGTCGTGTAAGTTCACACGTTCAACCTATATAAAGTTGTAATAATTAGTAGTCAAGTAAGTAGGGATGACAATTTGACACACATCGACCCAAAAACCCATGGAGACCTGCACCTAATATGATAGATCCACCACGCTTAATCAGAGCAAAATGACAGGTATGGGACAACATTTTCTGCCCTGCAATGGGTTCAGGGTGGTGCGGGTCATGTTGGACTCTCCTCATAGAACCGTGACTCACCAAATATTTTCTTTTTTTATTTTTAATAAATTTAATTCTAAAAATGTGTAGAAATTATTAGAAATGACAATTTAACCGATCGACCCATAAATTTGTGGCATTTTATTTTTATTTTTTGTTATTCTATTTTTTTGAAAGGATTTTTCTATTGAATTGAAAGAATCATTTATTATATTAATTAATGTAGGGAAATTTAAAATTCTAAACAAATGTTTTGTTTCATTCTACGTTCATCAATTAATAATCCGTTGTACATAACATTAATTGAAAGGGGGAAAAAATTCATGAGTCCTTTTTGTGGGTTATGGCGCCCCCCCCCACCCACCCACCCACCCCACCCATCTTGACTCATCCTATAAATATTGGACAAAGACGTGTTTGAGTAACAAAAATAATAAATGTACAGTTTTGTTTTAGTATTTGACGCATTAAATTAATGTTTTATTAATACTATATTCCTATTATATACTCGATTAATGCTAGTATATTCCATTTTAAATCATCTAACTTATTTCATATTACTAGTTAACAGTCTAATAATATGTATCGAGTATGTATATACCTATATTCACTGGATACCTGTTCAGATAAAAATTTTTAAACTCATGAGAAACTACCCTTCCGATGTACCTATTTTATGAATAAAATTCAAAATTGATAGTTATAATAAAAATATTAAATAGAGATATCTAAAAAAAATGCAACGGATCTTAGACTTTTAATATAAAGGGAGACCATATATGTGGGACATCCTGAAAAAGAAAATAAGATCAGATAATGAGGGAGTAATTTTTTTGTGCAGTTCCTTTCCTTCTTGTAGATTTCATGTCTCTTTATTTACAAAATTTTCTCTAAAATTCATTATTATCTTCGTTAAATTAAAATATCTTTAAATTAGTATTCAACCTATACATTGCATGGGGAGATAAATTCTCAATATTTCATATAAAAAAATTCATTACATGAATTGCAAAAAACAATGAATGTTCACAATATAATAATTCAATCAAATAAAATAACATAAGTTCAATCGATATTTTGAAGGCTTTACATCTATAGAGAGAAAAGATTAAGAAAATAAATTTTTTACATCCTCTATAACCCAATCGTCGCAACATAAATGATATAGAAACAAAGATTAAAAAATAATTATAAAGATTTTCAAATTAGATCATAGATGTTAAGAAAATAAAACTTAGCCACATATTATTATGATAGAATTATATTATGTGTCTTTAGCTATTTGTGTGATCTAAATAAATAGATTTTTATTGCACAGAAAAAAAGAATAAATCAGTTGATTTGCTCTAGGTTATTATGAACTAAGTTTCCATTTATAATATAAGTTGTTTTGAAATAAGTTCCTAAGTTATTTTGAAATAAATTTTGGGTTTCATATTATAAAGGACTTGGAAAGGAAAATTTGAAAATCAAACAAAGATAAATAATAAATAAATAAACAAACAAATAAATAAATAAAGATAATACCAGATAATTAGTTTATAGTGCCTTCATTTTCAAATAATTCAATAGCATGAAGAATAATTCTAAAAAATACTAATCCATAAGAAATTTAATAGTTACTCGCCATCAAATTAACATCGGTAGCGGATAATAAAAAATTATAAAAACTCATAATTATATATAAATACAAAAAAAAAAAGAAATGACTAAACTAAAATAAAAAAGGAATATAAAAAACTAATAAACTAATACAAATTATTGAAAACTCGTGATGAATATCTAAAGAAGAAAAGTTTAACTTTTAAAACTCGAAAATGAGACTTATAAGTTTTTCAAATTTTTGTTTAAAATTTTGTTTTGATATAGGAGTTTCCTTTTTGTATTATCTAAATTAGTGTTAACTTTGCGTTGATAAAACTTATATATTGACAAAATTATACTAATTTCAAATTGTTATGTATTCAGAAGACTTTCATTAAGAAACCCGATCATGGAGATCAATAGTAGCTGAGTTTTAATTTCTTTAATAGAAAAATAGTTTTTCTTATTTGTAGATCTAGAGTTTTATGCATGGCAAGTAACAACGTAAAATTTTTGTAATCAATAATTTAAAAATTTTATCAAATTGGAACAATAGTAAAAAATAATGTTTAAAACTTAATGCCATGTGCCCTGTAACAACCGTGTCAGAATGCACAGATATATATAATCACTACACCTGTATATAATACATAAAATTGTTACATAAACTGTCACAATCTTCAGAAAATTTAATTCAACCTTATGATTTCCATGCAATCTAGGACGCGAAACAATAATAAATAATAATATAAATAGTAATAATAGAAAGAGTTATTTTTGGAGTTTGGTTTCCATAGATTCAAGGACGTTAAGAAAGGAAAATTTCATAAAATTTTGTGATTTTAGAAGGGGCGGAATTATGGAATCAATTTTGAAAAATTGTGCAACATCATGATGATGTCAGCAAAATTAAGGACGAGAAAATTACAATTGAGAATTCAAATCCAATTGAAAACTCTTGTATTATATATTATTATATGATTGTAAATTTGCCCACTTTAATTGCAAAAAGACCCTAATTATTTTATTTTTCAATATTATTTAAACACAAAATTATATTATTATAATTATTTATTTTAATATTTATTTTTGAATTTATTAAAATTACACATTACATAAAAATCTTATAATCACCTAAAGCTATTGTCCCAATTTTCATTTCAACACAAGAAGCCGCTATAGCCGTCGGCATTCTATGCCACCACCTACCACCGCGTCATTGACACCCCACCGACACCCTATGCCACCACCCTAATTGTTTACTCACCAGATCAGGGGATTCAGATTGATACCCTAATTGGCAGTGATATAGATTAGATGAAGCCAGCGCCTCTCCCAGGCTACTGGTTGCAACTGATGCTGTTGTAGTAGTTAGTAGATGCTCCTGTAGCTGCAGCAACATCTAATCCAGGGTTATCTAATTTTTTTTAATTTTTTATTTTGTTTTGTCTTTTATTTTTGGCGGTAGTACTATGGCCATCCTTCTAGACCTGACATGTGGCGTGCGCCGACGATGGATACCAGTTTGACTTGGACCCACCGCCAAGGCAAACTAAAAACTTGACTTGAAACTTTGTGAACTTTTGGACTAAAATGATTTTACAAAAATTTTGACTGGGTTCCCTCTATAAATTGGACATATCGAACATGAAAATATAAACAACTTCATCTACACAAATCTTATAAAATGAAATAGATATGCTTTTTCCTTTAATAAATTAACCGATCACCAAGATGTGAAATTGGAAACTTTTCACCATATTTAAACTCAAAACAATTATCAATATCCAAATGCATGCAGAGAAATTTGATTGCGCGGAGTTTAAATAATATGGAAACAATAACATATGAGAATTAATTTCAAACAATGATCAAAGAACCTATGTTTAAAAATATAATGAAACTATAAGATGAATGCAATACAATGGTCGATCTCTGAGAACTCCACAGGCAATCCAAAAGGTGCTCAAGTTTGATCCTTCATATAAGAAAAATGTTAGAAAATATATGAGCTGGTAATTCAGTGAGTGGATAAGTTCGTAAATACATATATATACTCTCCATATCATTTATCTCTGAAAAGCTGTTAAACTTTATAATACATAGATATAAGTTGAAAGCTGAGAGTTATAAAATGTTTTGCAAACATCTTCTGAGCTTGAAATATAAGTTTAAGAAATACTAAAACTGCATGCCATGCCAATAGTGCTGAAATCATTTAAGTGCAAGATAATAACTTTTTGCTAAGAATACTGCAACTGAGTTATAAACTGATATTTGAATCATATAATATGAATACGTAAACTGTAACTGAGTCCTGAAAAACTAAAATCTGAATAACTAGCTGAAAATTTATATAAATACTGATAACTGGAAAATCCACACAAAAAGTACCACAAAGCAGTAATACACATGTACAGAGTAATCTCGATGTACAAGGCATACTACTCAGAATTGAGTGATACTGATAACTAAGTAACTGAATAACTGGTCATACGCGCGCAGAGCAAGCCCCAAAGGCAAACACCAAGATCGGAAGAGCACAAAGCCTATGTGTGTATGACGATGGATCCCAAAGACCTATATATATAACTGGTCATGTACCGTGGAACGCATCACACAATGTAGAGCTGGTAAATCACTAAACGGATCAATACACCATGGAACGAATCACACGATGTAGACCGGGTAATGATCACATATGTACTTTGGTGGTTTTGAGAACAATTCGTATACTATGCTTTTCTCAAGAATCTTATAACATGACATAATATGTTTTTATGAAAATTCTTAATGTAATAAGATAACTATTTCCTATTTTAAATCTCATTCTAAAGATAATAGCCTGCTCAAACATTTTATGAATTTCATATATCGCTATAATAATGAAAACATGCTTGACTTTAAGAAAGAATAGTATTTAATAGGACAGAATGAAAAGCATGCTTAATATTTGAAAAAACATTTTTCCACTTACAAAGTTGATCCCATAGCTAGCTCGACTAGCATGCCTTTTCAACTGGCACATCATCACTTGGAATCATTAGATAACAATCCAATGAAATTATTTGGAATCAGAAATATAAACTCACTTAATTCCCTGGAACCAAGATCACTTGTTCATAATAATTCTCAATCACCCGGTTGTTATCCACACTTGCACTTACCTATTCTACCCACTAGTATCTTAATATCATGTTTCCATTACCCAATAGCATATATTTATCAAATTATATATCCAAACAAATATATCACCACATCATGTCGTGGAATGTTCAATAATGCATTACCAATTAAGATCAACGACATAAATAGAATTTCCATTAAATTTTGTTGTCAAGATTCATCTAATACCAATTCTTTCATTTGATCACAATAGATTTTATGCCAACTTATCCTTATACCTTGTTTTCAACGTGTCATCATAAACTTCCTTCCCAGAATTTGATATCTATTCGAATCCATAAATTAATTAGTATCAAACTACTAAATCTTTGAAGAATCGGTAATACCAAATTCCAAATAGCTAATATCACACAATTTCAAGCTTTAATATATGCACATAGGCTATTTATTCCTTTTCTTTAATTTCACTTTTTTCATAAACATATCATTTTCTTAACAATACAATACCTTACACATTCATAATAATACATAGAACCTCAAATTCTCAATTACATCAAACACATTCATTTCGTAATAGTTTTCCACTTTAACATTTTTACAAACACCTCATATACATATATATCCACATATTCCATACTATGCTAATATATCATCATCCATATCATATTACACAGAATCCTCAATTTCTCCATTTCTAGGGTATATAAAAAATCACACCACAATGTATAATGAGGAAAAAATTAAAATACACCCTTCTTGCAACACCAACAATAATTATATAACCACAAATTATAAGAATAAGTTATAAATTCAACACGCATTAGAAAATAAATATACCTTAGAAATAACTCATTCACTTACTTATATGAAATGGCACAACAAAAAAAAATCAAGAGCCTAATGTCAAACCATGTCCAAAAGTTGCAAACCCCTCATTTCCTTTTCCTTTCCTTTTTCTTTTCTTTTTTCCTTTCGTCCATTTTTCTCCTTTCTGCCGAAAGTGTGTTAGTGTGTGTAATTTGTCCCAAAAGCAAGAATTCTTGGTTAATAAAGGGAAATTTGCACTCAAAGTCCTTCAACTTTTTTACTTGCTATAAGTTGGTCCTTAATAAAATATTATTTGTCCATAAATCCTTCAACCTTAATTATTTTACTTAAAACCCTTTGATAACTTCAATTTTGACCAAAATAATTTAATTTTGACCTTGACTTGACTATCCCACATTTAACTTTGACGAGTAAAAGTTGAACTTTGAAAATAAGAGAGCGGCTCGTTACAATCTAACTTCTTTTAAAGAATTTCGTCCTCAAAATTCAATTGACAAGTGCATGAAAGATGAGGATTTCTTGACCCTTATGTGTCCTTGAATTCTCTAACTTTAATCCTTTAACCCAATAATATTCCATACTATATTTACAATAGCAACGACTTGGCATTTTGGAATTGCTCATATCAATTAAATTTCCTGTCATTTCCTTTTTCCCTTGGAACACTTCAATCCTATTACCATTGACTTTCTCTCAACTTATCATTACCTCATATCTCCAATATACCAAATGATATTAATCCAAAAACATTGCCATCATAAATATACAAAATCTTAAAACCAAAATTTTCTCAAATACTGTCAATATTCCAATTCAACTATAAATGCTTGCAATCGTGACGGTATAGCAACGAGCTTGAAGATGAAGTAAATGAACAATCCTTAAAACTAGGAAATATCCTCATAATTCATATAATCCAAATGCTTAATCAATTAACAATACATCAGTCATTGGAAAATAAAAATCCAAATAATGCTATGAAGTGCCTTGAAAATGATTCAATAGTTCTCAAACCTTGATAAATAATATTTGCAATAAAATTAACCTCATTCAGCTGCATATAATCAATATTTATGATCTCAACCCCATATGCCATGATTTCAGGGAAACCTCCATTACATATGATCCTATTAAATTCAATGCTTAACATATGCTAAACATCTACGTATGAAAGCATTCATCCCAAATTTAATACATCTTCACGTTATCCTCATTGTTTGAAATTCCCCAAAATAATAATAAGTTATTCAATTGTATAACCATTTGAAGCAATATCTCTTTGTTTTGGCCCATTATGAAATTCATGAAATCTCTGATAAAATACACTCATCTTTATAATTTCGTCTCATGTCAGAAGATGTTGAGCTTGAGAGATGGACTTAGCTGCCCGTGAGTTCTACCACTATGATTTATGACTTTCATAAAATGAGTGATGTTGAAAATGAAAATGCATGTGAAGCAATTTCAAAAATTTTTGAAAAACATATTATGCAATTCTTTAAACCTTGAGATAATACATAATGCAGCTTTCTAATAAAAGGATCTTCTCTGGATACCACTTGACACGCCCCGTCTCAGGCCATCCTACTAGACCTGACACGTGGCGTACGCCGGAGATCGATATCAACTTGACCTGGACCCACCGCCAAGGCAAACTAAAAACTTGACTTGAAATTGTTAGAACTTTTGGACTAAAATGATTTTACGTAAATTTTGACTGGGTTCCCTCTGTAAATTGGACACATCGAACTTGAAAATATAAACAACTTCATCCACACAAATCCTATAAAATGAAATCGATATGCCTTTTCCTTTAATAAATTAACCGATCACCAAGATGTGAAATTGGAAACTTTTCAACATATTTAAACTCAAAACAATTATCAATATCCAAATGCATGTAGAGAAATTCGATTGCGCGGAGTTTAAATAATATGGAAACAATAACATATGAGAATTAATTTCCAACAATGACCAAAGAACCTACGTTTAAAAATATAATCAAAATATTAGATGAATGCAATACAATGGTGGCTGACTGAGAACTCCACAGGCAATCCAAAAGGTGCTCAAGCCCGATCTTTCGTATAAGAAAAACGATAGAAAATATATGAGCTGGTAACTTAGTGAGTGGATAAGTTCGCAAATACATATATATACTTTCCATATCATTTATTCTGAAAAGCTGTTAAACATTATAATACATAGATATAACGTGAAAGCTGAGAGTTATAAAATGTTTTGCAAACATCTTCTGAGCTTGAAATGTAAGTTTAAAAAATACTAAAACTACATGCCATGCCAATAGTGCTGAAATCATTTAAGTGCATGATAATAACTTTTTGCTAAGAATACTGCAACTGAGTTTTAAACTGATATCTGAATCATATAATCTGAATACACAAACTGCAACTGAGTTCTGAAAAATTAAAATCTAAATAACTAGCTGAAAATTTATATAAATACTGGTAACTGGAAAATCCACACCAAAAGTACCGCTAAGCAGTAACACACATGTACAGAGTAATCTCGATGTACAAGGCATACTACTCAGAATTGAGTGATACTGATAATTGAGTAACTGAATAACTGGTCATACATGCGTAGAGCAAGCCCCAAAGGCAAACACCACCATACACGGCCCAAAGCCTATGTGTGTATGACGATGGATCCCAAAGACCTATATATATATAACTGGTCATGCACCTTGGAACGCATCACACAATGTAGAACTGGTAAATCACTAAACGGATCAATACACCGTAGAACGAATCACACAATGTAGAGCGGGTAATGATCACATATGTACTTTGGTGGTTTTAAAAACAATTCGTATACTATGATTTTCTCAAGAATCTTATAACATGACATAATATGCTTTTATGAAAATTCTTAATGTAATAAGATAAATATTTCATTTTGTAAATCACATTCTAAAGATAATAGCCTGCTCAAACATTTTATGAATTTCATATATCGCTATAATAATGAAAACATGCTTGACTTTAAGAAAGAATAGTATTTAATAGGACATAATGGAAAGCATGCTTAATATTTGGAAAAACATTTTTCCACTTACAAAGTTGATCTCATAGCTAGCTCGACTAGCATACCTTTCCAACTGGCTCATCATCACCTGGAATCATTAGATAACAATCCAATGCCCTTATTCGGAATCAGAAATATAAATTCACTTAATTCACTGGAACCAAGATCACTTGTTCATAATAATTCTCAATCACCCAGTTGTTATCCACACTTGCACTTGCCTATTCTACCCACTAGTATCTTAATATCATGTTTCCATTACCCACTAACATATATTTTTCAAATTATATATCCAAACAAATATATCACCACATCATGTCGTGGAATGTTCAATAATGCATTACCAATTAAAATCAACCATATAAATAAAATTTCCATTAAATTTTGTCGTTAAGATTCATCTAATACCAATTCTTTCATTTGATCACAATAGATTTTATGCCAACTTATCCTTATACATTTTTTTCAACGTGTCATCATAAACTTCCTTCCCATAATTTGATATCTATTCGAATCCATAAATTAATTAGTATCAAACTACTAAATCTTTGAAGAACCAGTAATACCAAATTCCAAATAGCTAATATCACACAATTTCAAGCTTTAATATATGCACATAGGCTATTCATTCCTTTTCTTTAATTTCACTTTTTTCATAAACATATCATTTACTTAACAATACAATACCTTACACATTCATAATAATACATAAAACCTCAAATTCTCAATTACATCAAACAAATTCATTTTATAATAGTTTTCCACTTTAACATTTTCGCAACACCTCATATACATATATATCCACCTTTAATTTCTCCAATACTTCAAATTAATATTTCTCAACCACATATT
The DNA here is from genome assembly GCA_963692815.1 of Nyctanthes arbor-tristis. Lineage (NCBI taxonomy): Eukaryota > Viridiplantae > Streptophyta > Magnoliopsida > Lamiales > Oleaceae > Nyctanthes > Nyctanthes arbor-tristis. The sequence continues at coordinate 14,301 of CAVNYN010210095.1, forward strand.
CTATACTGTGCTAATATTTCATCATCCATGTCATATTACACAGAATCCTTCTTGCAACACCATCAACAATTATATAACCACAAATTACAAGAATAAGTCATAAATTCAACACCGATTATAAAATAAATAAACCCTAGAAATAACTCATTCACTTACTTATATGAAATGGCACAAAAAAATCAAGAGCCCAATGTCAAACCATGTCCATAAGGTGCAAATCCTTCATCTCCTTTCCTTTTTCCTTCTTTTTTCTTTTTCTTTTCTTTTTCTTTTCCTCCATTTTTCTCCTTTCTGTCGAACGTGTGTTAGTGTGTTTTTGTGTGTGTAATTTGTCCCGAAAGCGAGAATTCTTGGTTAATAACGGGAAATTTGCACTCAAGGTCCTTCAACTTTTTTACTTGCTATAAATTGGTCTTTAATATAATATTATTTGCCCATAAATCCTTCAACCTTCATTCTTTTACTTAAAACCCTTTGATAACTTCAATTTTGACCCAAATAATTTAATTTTGACATTGACTTGACTGTTCCACTTTTGACTTTGACGAGTAAAAGTTGAACTTTGAAAATAGTAGAGCAGGTCGTTACGCTATGGTTTTTTTTTTTCTAATCCCATGTGTTTGACCAAGTTTTGGATATTTTTGTTCTTTTGTGAATACCTTGGTTTTTTTTTTCCATGTTAACATAATATTTTTTTGGCTGTTCTGTTTTTTATTTTTTTCCATTTGCCTATCGTTATTATTTGTTATCATGTATTTTCCACTAGTTTTTATTTGTTACCATGATGTTGTTTTTTGTGTTTTTTGCAATGGTAACAATATTTAACATTATTAACATAGTTTTTTGTTATTTCCAGTAGTTCTCTACATGATTTTTTTATTATTATTTTTGGGCAATGATAACAATATTAAACATTGTTAATATGATTTTTTTTGGGTAATTTCTAGTGGTTGAAACTTTTTTTTTCAACATGATTTTTTGTATTATAGTGGTTTTGTTACCATCTTTTTTTTAACGAGTTTAAGGTGTTTTGTTACCACATTTTTTTTTGTTACCATTTTTGGGAGGGGGAGGTGGTTATTATGTTTTTTAACAGTGGTAATTTAGGAGTGGTAGCAACATGGTGGCGGTTTTGTTATGAAACTACTGCTTAATATAATTATTACAAAAATAATTATAATAATATTAATAATAAAATAATTATAATTATAATATAATTAAATTTAATAAAAAATGAAATTAACTAACATTTGGCAGGGGGTACTTTTAGAATTGAGTGGGTATTTTTACAAATAATTTCAAATGCAATGTATTTTTTAAAACCCCTATGAAGAAAAAGACTACTTATCTAAAGAAATTCACCTTCAATGTTTTTATTTTACTACTATGAAAAAGTTAAAACCTAATTTACTGCTCAATGATTAGTGCCAAAAACAAAGAAAAATAATTATACTTATAATATAATTAAATTTAATAAAAAATGAAATTAAGTAACATTTGGTAAGGGGCACTTTTAGAATGGAGTGGGGTATTTTTACAAACAATTTCAAATGCAATGTATCTTTTAAAACCCCTATGAAGAAAAAGACTACTTATCGAAAGAACCTCACCTTTAATGTTTTTATTTTTACTACTATAAAAAAAAGTTAAAACCCAATTTACTGCTCAATGATTAGTGCCAAAACCAAGGTTTTTTCCCTTGCTGAAATTAGATAATAGAAAACGGGTTTCCAATTGTATTGGGGATAAACAATGTTATGGCTAGAACTAGAATGTTCCACCAGTCTTTGTTCTTATCTAGTTCGTTCTTTGATTTTAGGGTCAGCTTTGTTTTCTCTTTGTAAAAAACTTATGCTTTTAAAATCTACTTTTCTTCTTCATCGAACAAATTTCTCTGACCTAGTGTAAACTAGTCAACTCGCCGTTTAACGAAAAGAAGAAAAATGAAAGGTTTCCGTCTTGGTCATCTGAAAGATAAGAAATCGCCTTCTTGTTAACTCTTTTTAACTTATTTTTTAGTTCTTATCCGAAAACAATCCACTTTTTGTTTTCAAATTCAAAAAAACTTTAAACATAGCATCGGATTCGTCCAGGGGTGGTTTTTTAGAAAAATATTTTTACACAAAAACAAATTAACATCCAAAGGCTGCTAATTTTATTTGCCTAATTTTTATTTTCTACAATTAAGTTGCGTATATGGAATACACACACATATATCAAGAGTTTTTCTTCTAGAATTATTTTGGCCTGGAATTTTTGGTCAACATTTCAGTCAACATTTGTACTTTCCTCTTTTATTTTATTTATTCCCCTTCTCATAATTGTTTTTAATCTTACTTTAATTCTTATCCAAAAATAATCTAATTTTTGTCTTCAAATTCAAAAGACTTCTCACGGGAATTTAAAAATAGCATCTTTTGCGTAAATCATAATTCAAGGTTCATCAAGGGGTTTCTTAAAAAAAACATTTTTATACAAAAAACAAATTAATGTACAAAGGTATATTTTGAACTTAATTAGCATAATTGTGTCACGGTCATCTGCATCCACTTACAAATATGAAGTTGCTTCTTTTCACAACTTTGCATCTCAATTGGATACAGAAAATAGCTCAACAAGTGAAATTGTCATACCTGAATCGAGTGGTACCTTGAATCACGTTGAAGTTCTCAATTCATCACCAATAGCAAAAAGATTGCTCTTCCAACTTCTAGAATCTGAATCTCCAACCAAAAAGAAGCCGCTAAGCAATATCGAGTAAAAATGTTCATTATCTTATTTTACGATCAAACCAAAAAAAAAAAAAACTTTGGTTGCTTTATTTTACTTCCTTTTGTTCTATATGACGCTCCATGAATCCTGCGGTCTCATTTGTTTTTGCAGTTACAAAGTACCTTGTGTTTTATGATACTTACCAAATTACACAATGCTGTGCAAGATTTATAATTTTTGCTTGCTTTGAACTAATTCTATCGCTTTCAAGATACTATCTCCCATCAAATCTTGAAAATATTATATAAAGATTAATCATTTTTGCTTAATCCTCTCTCTATGTATATAATGTAACACTCTGTGAAATTTCAAGAATTCCATAGTGGCATTTTTGGGATAATAATTGAATCATTTCTCGAATAATGCTCAACTATAAACAATCCGTTAGTTAATTTTGTAATTGGATAGTTAGTTGTGACATTTTATAAGAATTTGAGAATACTTAATTTGTTTTGACAAAAAAAATAAAGTGATTGTTTAAATTTATATCAACTATCTTTATCGGTTAGAACTGTTGGCCAAAAGAATGACTAGGTCCAATCGGTTACCGAATTTGGTACAAAAGAATGCTTGAAGCTAAAATGTGGTACTTAATTAGTATAGCCGAAAACACAAGGACCTAATTATAGAGCACATTAAGTAGAGAGATTCATTAAATAATAAATGGAAAAACATATAGTGACACTTGGACACTTAAAAAAAAAAATGCTTACATGACTCAAATTGGAGGCCACTTGGCATTCCTTGTGTCAAGAAATTCCCCCAAGCTTCCAATTGGACTAATTTTCATTGGCTAATTATAAATTATGTAGGGACAATTGGAGCCTTTTTCAAGGGTAGAATCTAAAAATTTTTGAAAATAAGTAAGAAATTCGTCTATAAATAATGTTAATCTTAGAACACCATCAAAAGACTCCCAAAATACTCTCTTTATCTCTCAAACAAAGCCCTCTTCATATACACATAGAATCCTCACTTAAAAAGCTACCTTGCTGAGGAATACCAAGAATTTGAAGGTATCTTTCCATCAAAAAAATACCCAAAAATCTTTAAAGAAGCAAGATCAAAAGAAACTAAACAAGGATTTGGTTTCCCTTGGCATGCATAAGTTTTTTAAAGAAGAGCATGTGTTTTGATGTCATACTATGACAAGAAATGAAATGGTTTCTTGCATGTGCATCACTAGCATTACTCTACCCGTTTTGTATGAGATTGTTTTGATTTATTTTCATACTATAACCTATCTAATAATTCCAAGATAGGGACGAGTAGTATGGTATTTGCTTTGTATTGGTAATATTCTTTGCTTAGAATTCGGGTAAGGGTCAACCTGAATTAAGTGTGGATCCACTTAACATTGTGTTGCCATGACCAAATTGGCATTTTGAAGGCATCATTGCGCGCTAGGGTAGTAAGTAATTCTAGTGCTTGGGCTCTACTATGCATTCTAAACGTTTGTGCATCTTTATGTTTCTTGAACTTTTGAGGTAAAATGATCTTTTCCAACCTTGTGACAATCAAAATGTTGTGTTACTCACGCGGCACATCGTATTCACTTTGTGTTTATCTACTCTTTTGTAGATGATCAATCGCAAGATTTACGAACATCAAGCTGGAGAATGGAGGATGTCTCTGGACTCAAGTAAGATAATGCATATTGTTGAAACTGATTTGTGGGCGTATCATGAAGATGCACCATTGTTCCTAATGTATTTAGGAACAACTTATGAGTTTAATGTATTTTGTGCCTACACCCTTGCACACTTACACTATGAGAATAAGTATATGTATGGAGACATATATATAAATAAGAGGAAACTTGGTATGTAATGTAAGAATATAAGAAAAAACTTTTATATGGGTTAGGAGACTAATTTTTCATGCAAAGGCTTCCAAATCCTTTGTTTGGCTAGTTGATCAATAAAACGGTTTTTATATAGTTTATCATGTATGCTTGTTTTCCTATTTAGTTTCGACACGAACAACAATCCATGAATCATTAAGCCAAATTAACCTAGGCATATAAGAAAATTCATCCTAAAGCAAAAGAATTTAGTAAGTCACCTTAAATATAATTTTGATTGATAGTACAACTCTAGGTAAAGTGGAGAAATCAAAAGAAACAACACAATAACCAGGTGAAACTTTAAGAACTTACTTGATTGGCACGTCTCGTCCCTTGTTAGCATTTTAATTAGTTTGAAATCATACAAGAGCTTCTGCCACTAGAACAATGTAACAACTCAAACATAATGATAAAACAACTAGGGCATGACAAGAGTGGTATCAGAGCGACGTTCTAAGGGCCACTACATGCATATCTTACTTGTACGAGACATTCTCCAGTCGGCTTGCAAGTAAGTAACCAATTACCAAGTTATAAGTAGCATATGTATCTTTGTATAGTTCCCTAAAACAAGGTCATTAGTTACATGATAGATAGAGTTAAAATTATTTTTGTTTTGATTTACCTCTCTTTGGAATACTAGTCTGATGGTGTAGATTGTGAACTTGAATAAGAAACGACCATACCAAGTAGTAGAAGAAAGTGCTTAAGGAATGAAAATAAGTTGCTAAGTAATGGAAAGTTTATCAAAGGCAAGAAAAATAGGAGAGAAAATAGTAGCCTTTAATTTGGGTTCAAGTGTGGAGATGATTTTAAAGTATGTCACATGATGACTATTGAAATTAGATTATGCTTTGAAACACAAAAGATTGTAAAAGAAGCAGAAAAATGGACCAAGAAAGAGAGGGCATGGCTGCTATTGCAGGTGCGGGCGCCCTACTTCCATTCTATCTGGAGGGAGTATGGTTGCTATTCGCCTGCCTGTTCTATTTCTGAATTTCACTCCCATGGGGCCACATGATTGCAGGTTGCGGCCGCATGGGGCCTTGGGACGAATATTTTTCTGAAAATTGCACCAAGGTCTTCAAAATTCCTGATTTCATCTAAGTTGGTCTAAAAATTTTAATTTGTGATTTTTAAGCCCTGAATTCACCAATTTTCACCAAATTGACCCCGTTTTAAGTAAGGAAAAAAATTCTTTTGACTATTTTACCTTAAATCAAATCCAATTTTAATGTTCTTTATCTTTAGAATTGACATACCCTAATTTCATTATAAATTTTTGAAATTTAGCCATTGAGCATATAACGGGACACACCAATATGTAAAATAAACTTTGATTTGCATCCTCAGCTATTGTGTGATTAATAAATTTTTTCATTTCTTGACCAATTCATTGAAGTACAATTTTGGGAAATTTTGAGAAGTAATGGACAATTTTAATGAAAATTACAAGTATTGCTTATGGTATTAAGGAAATTTGATTGACATAGTTGAATAAGGATTAAATTATTAAACAAGTCTATAGTGCCAAATTTTTAAACTACACTTTGAATTCGTGAACAAACATAGAACCATGTCTGAGGACAAGAATACCAATCATACTTCATAAAGATTGACTCAACTTGTGAATCAATAATCCTGTCAAATCGATCAGTTGCTCCAATAAAACTCAAATTGAAATCTTCTCAAAGCAAAGACGATAAAAATGACGAAACGGAACGATTCCGTCGCCTTAAACCCCCAATTTTTGAAGAAGCAAAAGACCCGATAGAAGTAAAAAATTGGGTACAAACAATTGAAAGAATGTTCATCTACGTTCATGTCCCCGATTAAGAAAAAGTAAAATGCTCTACGTTTATGTTAAGAGAGAGCGCAGACTACTGGTGGGACACCTTAATAAGTATGGGAGAAAGAAAAGAAATGATTTGGGAAGGGTTTCGTGAGAAATTTCGTACCAAGTATTTTTCTACTGTTGCCAGAAATCAGAAGTTGAATGAATTCATCCATCTTAAGCAGAACCAAATGAAGGTGTTATAATATGCTCAAACTTTTGAGGAATTATCTCGATTTGCTACTCATATGTTGAGGACAATGGAATTAAAAGTAAATCGATTTATCGAAGGTTTGAAGCCTGAATTGTCTAGCGATCTCTAATGTTGGGAATTCAAGGTTTGAATTTCGCTGCTGTTATGGATCGGGCGTTACTTGCAGAGCAAGCGGAGTAAAAAATTCTTCGAGCTAGGGAGAATCGAGCCTCTTATTCTCAAGGTTTAAATAGCAACCAAATATGGAGTTCTTTGGGAAGAAATGGGAATAAAGGGAACAAAAGACCATATGGGAATACAAAGGGCCAAGCCAATAATAAGAAGTCGAGGACCCAATCGACCACGATGTCCTACATGCAACAAGGTACACTCAGGCCCGTGCCGAAAAGAGTTGGGGCTATGCTACGGGTGTGACAAAGAAGGGCATATGGTTAAAGATTGCCCAACTAATCTGAAGCCCAACAATCCCACATGGAGAGCTTTTGCTATGGTCCAACCGGATGCCACTACTAGCAATAAGGTACGACCTATATTCATGGTAGACCTGTATACACTTTATTTGACTCCAGTGCTACACATTTATTCATTTCTTATAACGTTGCTTGAGAGGAAAATTTTGCAATACTTCCAATGTCATTAGAAATGAATGTTAACTACCTTTCGAAGTAACTTATGTGGCAAAGGATTTTATATCTAATGCAAAAATTCAAATAAGAGATTACATATATGTAGCAAATTTGATCATTTTCAGCCTTGTAGATTTCGATATAATCCTGGGAATAGATTGACTATCTAAGCATGGGGTGACCATTGATTGCCAAGCTCGAACTTTGAAATTTTCAGAAAAGAACCCCATATCATTTTCTAAGCCTCTAAAAAGTACTTGAACAATAATCTCAGTTTTCCAAGCCCACAAAATACTGAAACAAGGTCATTTAGGTTTTTGGGTAAATTTACATCAAATTAAGGATGAGAATCATGCCTCAATCTTATCCTTACCGGTAGTTCAAGAATATCAGGACATATTTCTAGATGACTTGCCTGGATTACCCCCAGACTGTAAGGTTAAATTCAGTATTGAGGTATATCTTGGTACTGAACCAATCTCTAAAGCCCCGTATCGTATGTCACCAACTGAGTTAACAGAGTTCCGAACTCAATTAGATGAATTACTTAATAAAGGCTTTATTTGACCTAGCACATCCCCTTGGGGTGCACTGGTTCTATTTGTAAAAAAGAATGGTGGATCAATTTGGATGTGTATCGACTATTAGGGATTGAATAAGGTTACAGTAAAAAACAAATACCCTCTGCCACGCATCGATGATTTATTAGATCAACTTAGAAGGTCAGCAATCTTTTCCAAAATTAACTTGTGATCTGGATATTACCAATTAAAAATAAAGGAGGAGGATATTCCCAAGTCAGCCTTTAGCATAAGATATGGACATTTGGAATTCTTGGTCATGCTATTTGGCTTGACTAATGCTCTTGAGGCTTTTATGGACCTTATGAATCGAGTGTTCAAGGAGTATTTAGATAAATTTGTGATCGTATTTATCGATGATATATTGATCTATTCTGGGTCTCGGGAGGAGCACACCAAGCACTTACATCTGGTCTTGAAAACTTCAAGAGAAAAACAAATGTACGCAAATTTTCAAAATGTGAATTTTAGACAAAGAAAGTAATTTTCCTTGGTCACACTATGGATCAAAGAGGGATTTCACTTGACCCAAATAAGGTGGAAGCTGTAATAAATTGGCCTCAACCTGCAACTTCTATAGAAGTACGGAGTTTCTTAGGATTGTCTGGATACTATCAAATTTAAAAATTGTGGTTCCTCTTACATGATTAACCAAGAAAAATGTATAATTTAAATGGACTCAGGATTGTGAAAGAAGTTTCGAAGAGCTAAAAAAGCTGCTGACCATAGCACTTATCCTCACCATCCCCGACGAAGGTTGTAAGTTTATTATTTATAGTGATACATCCAAGTATGGACTCGAATGCGTGCTAATGTCGTGGCTTATGCATCTAAGCAGTTAAAACCTTATGAAAAGAATTATCCCACTCATGACTTAGAACTAGCCGCTATAATGTTTGCCTTGAAGGTTTAAGGACACTATCTTTATGGAGCAAGGTGTGAAATCTATAATGATCATAATCTTTTAAAGTATTTCTTTACTCAGAAAGAACTGAACATGCGGCAACGAATGTGGCTCGAATTGGTAAAAGACTATGATTGCACAATCTAATATCACCAGGGAAAGCAAATGTGGTGGCCGATGCTTTAAGCCTGAAAGACATCGCAAATGAAAGGAGGCCTAAAGAGTTACAACAGGAGATTGAAAAGCTTGAGTTAGAATTCTTGTCAAATGGGGACTCAAATTAAGGGCCAAGACTCTAGAACCAACACTAGTGGAGCAGATAAAAGAAGGATAAAAGACTGGCAGATTTGCTAAAAAGATACATGAAAACTTGGAAAATGGAAGAAAGTCCCCGTATAATGTATCAAGCCGATCTCTAGTAAGGTACAAGGATAGAGCATATGTGCCAGAAATAGGAAATTTACGGCATTGTGTTTTGGAAGAGGGACATAGCACCCCATATACCCTACATCTTGGTTCTAGAAAAATGTATCGAGACATAAAGAAATTATATTGTTGGCCCGACATGAAGATCGGCATATTGTAGAATTCGTAGCTAAATGCCTCAGTTGTTAACAAATAAAAGCAGAACACCAACAACCCCCTGGAACATTACAACCATTGGAGATCCCCGAGTGGAAATAGGAGAAAATAACAATGGCCTTTGTTAGTGGACTACCAAGAGTACTCAAAGGATGTGATGTCATATGGGTAACGCAGATCACCTAACAAAGACAGCACATTTCACTCCCATTAAGATGACCTTTAAAATGGAATAACTTGCCGAGTTATACATTCAGAAAATTGTTAGATTGCATGGTATTCCAGTTTCTATCACCCCTGATCGAGACCCGCGATTCTTATCACGATTTTGGAAAGAAGTTCACCAAACTTTGGGGACACGATTAAATTTTAGTACAGCCTTTCATCCCCAAAATGATGGACAATCCGAACGTACCATCCAAACCCTTGAAGACATGCTTCGAGCGTCTGCCTTAGAGTTCCCACAAAAATGGGAACATTATTTACCCTTGGCTGAATTTTCATACAGCAATGGTTATCATTCCTCAATTCAGATGGCACCGTACGAGGCATTATACGGAAGGAAATGCAGATCACCCTTGTATTAGAATGAAGTGGGATAAATCTAAATAAACAATTCAGAAATGATAGAAGAAATGATCAAAGTAGTGGAAAAGATCAAGGAGAAATTAAAAGCCGCACAAGACCGTCAGAAAAGTTACATTGATCAAAGACAATAGCCATTAGAATTTGAGGTTGGAGATCAAGTGTTCGTCAAAATATCGAGAATAAAACAACTCCTACACTTTGGAAAATGAGGCAAACTGACTCCTCGTTACATTAGGTAGTTTGAAATAATAGAGAGTTGAAGAAGTCGCTTATGAATTGAAGTTGTCAAAAAGAATGAGTCGGATCCACCCGATGTTCCATACCTCAACACTAAGAAAATATATATCGGATCCTTCTCATGTACTTCCAGAAACTCCTTATGACATACATCCGAACTTAACCTTGGAGAAACGGCCTGTGAAGATCTTAATACGCGATACAAAAAGATTGCGTAATAAAGAAGCACCCCTTGTCCGCGTACTATGGAAAAGTGAAGTCTTGGAAGAAGAAACATGGGAAGGGAGGATGAAATGAAGAAACAAATCCCAAATTACTTACAGGTAATTTTAAATTTTGAGGACGAAATTCTTTTAAGGGGCGTAGATTGTAACACTCCACGAACTTTCAAGAATTCCATAGTGGTATTTTTAGGATAATAATTGAAAAATTTCTCGAATAATGCTTAACTATAAACAATCAGTTAGTGAATTTTGTAATTGGATTGTTAGTTGTGACATTTTATAAGTATTTGAGAATACTTTAGTTTGTTTTGAAAAAAAAATAAAGTGATTGTTTAAATTTATATCAAGTATCCCTATCGGTTAGAAGTGTTGCCCAGAAGAATGACTAGGTCGAATTGGTTAGCGAATTTGGTACAAAAGAATGCTTGAAGCTAAAATGCGGTACTTAATTAGTACAGCCGAAAACATAATGACCTAATTATAGAGTACATTAAGTAGAGGGATTCATTTTAAGTAATAAATGGAAAAAAAATCTAGTGACACTTGGACACTTCGAAAAAAATGCTCACATGACTCAAATTGGAGACGACTTGGCATTCGCTGTGGTAAGAAATTCCCCCAAGCTTCCAATTGGACTTATTTTCATTGGCTAATTATAAATTATGTAGGGACAATTAGAACCTTTTTCATAGGTGGAATCCAAAAATTTTTGTACGGGTTTTCTTTGATTTGTTTCCATACTATGACCCATCTAATGATTCCAAGATAGGGACGAGTAGTATGATATTTGCTTTGTATTGGTAATGTTCTTTGCTTAGAATTCCGGTAAGGGTCAACTGGAATTAAGTGTAGATCCACTTAACATTGTATTGCCATGACCAAATTGGCATTTGGAAGGCATCATTGCGTGGTACGGGTAGTAAGTAATTCTAGTGCTTGGGCCTACTATGCATTCTAAAGGTTTGTACATCTTTATGTTTCTTGAACTTGAGAGGTAAAATGATCTTTTGCAACCTTGTAGCAAATCAAAATGTTGTGTTACTCACGGGGTACATCGTACTCACTTTGTGTTTATCCACTCTTTTGTATATGATCAATCACAAGATTTTCGAACATCAAGCTAAAGAATGGATGATGTCTCCAGACTCCGGTAAGATGATGCATACGGTGGAAACCGATTTGTGAGCGTATTATGAAGATGCACCCTTGTTCCTAATGTATTTAGGAAGAACTAATGAGTTCAATGTATTTTGTGCCTACACCCTTGCACACTTATACTATGAGAAAGTTATGAGAGATAAACTTATGTTTTTCACTTAATACAATAGTCTAGTTAAGAGGTGATAGCAGAAAATAAGTATATGTATAGAGACATATATATAAATAAGGGAAAACTTGGCATGTAATGTAAGAATATAAGAAAAAACTTTTGTTTGAGTTGGGAGCCTAATTTTCATGCAAAGGCTTCCAAATCCTTTGTTTGGCTAGTTGTCAAAAAAAGGGTTTTTATATAGTTTATCATGTATGCTTGTTTTCCTATTTAGGCTCAACACGAACAACAATCCATGAATCATTTAGCCAAATTAACCTAGGCGTATAAGAAAGTTCATACTAAAGCAAAAGAATTTAGTAAGTCACCTTAAAAATAATTTCATTGATAGTGCAACTCTAGGTAAAGTAGAGAAATCAAAAGAAACAACACAATAACCAGGTGAAAATTTAAGAACTTATTTGATTGGCACGTCTCTTTCCTTTTTAGCATTTTAATTATTTTGAAATCATACAAGAGCTTCCGCCACTAGAACATTGTAAAAACTCAAAAATAATGATAAAACAACCAGGGCGTGACATAATATATTGTTTTTGCAATTACAAAGTACCTTTTGTTTTATGATACTTGCGAAATTATACAATGTTGTACAAGATTTATAATTTTCGTTTGCTTTGATGCTTTGAACTAATTCTATCTTTTTCAAGATACCATTCCTAATCAAATCTTGAAATCTTATACACATATATACACAGATCATTCATTTTTGCTTAATTCATATATATATATATATATATATTAAATGATTGTTTGTCTGACATAATTGCAATTTCATCTAACGCAATTAGAAAATGTTTCCCGAGCTCTATCTGGCATAATAGTTTATTATGTCATACCACACTAGCTGCCACTTTTAATAGAATATTGTTACAAATGTAATAGTGAAGGACTAAACTCATAATGTATATATTAAGAGTAACATGCTTTTAAACTATTATGCCAACTCTTTTATTTGTTAACAATTTTCATTTATATATTATTATTCTCGCGTATTTTCACTCAAAAAAATATTATTATTAACCACATATATACTTAAAGGATAATTATATTGACACTACTTTTTTTATTAATCTCACTAGTTTTTCAAATATACTAAAATGGTCAAAATTAAAATGAGACAAATAACCTTCTCATTCTTAATAATTATAAATGTTTCTCCCCTCCTATCATCTTTCTAGTTCTTCTATGGAGTCCATTGGACATCATCTTATAGTGTCCAATGAATTATGTGGCAGGCTCTGATTGGATATACTAGACGACCCATCCCTTTATGTGTCCAATGAGAACCTGTCACATAATCCATTACACATTTTGTATGGTGTCTAATTGACTCTATAGAATATGTAATCTTCTTCCTCCTATGTGCACCAGAAAACCCCTAATCAATCTATTTTAATTTTTATAATAAAAAGAATCGAAAATAAAAATTTCCTTTATTTTATACAATTAACTTCCTCTAATATTGATTAACCCAATTGAGAAGAAGAACATAATTTTTATATTGCTATCTTCCAGTTTATGTTCTTGAGACTCGAGAATCTCTACAAAAATCGCGCTTTGTTTTTTGCTCATGGTTACGAAATGAATAAATATTAGTAGGTAAAATCTTTATCCCATCTATTATTATCTAATTAAAATTTTTATAGCAGATTTGTCTTACATTCTATTTAATACTGCCTTAACTAATATATCTCTCTCCATTATCCCTTTCTATGCAAATTCTCAAATTCTTTTATTTGATTAAAACTCAATTCTATTTAAAATTCCTCACATTCTAAAATCCACAATACAATCTTATCAGATTTTTTTATAATACCTTTTGAATAACACCATAATCCTCGTCTAATTCACCAGCAAAATATTTTATATATATGTATTCCTATTTTTATGTTCCTAATTTAGATATTTTTATATGTTCAATGCAATTTTTTATATAAATAGATATCGAGCAGATATATATATCACGGTGAAAATAACAATTCTGAAAATGTGCAACGTTTTTTAAGGATTTTACTGTTTATTTGTTAGACATGAGGTATTATATAGCTAAAAGAGCATGCGGAGTGCATATAATCTCATGGGTATGAAATTTTTGTTTGAATCGATATCCAGCCGGTACATGTATTATGATACATGTTTGATATGCAATATTAAATCTGATAACTAATAATATTAAATAAGTTACATGATTTTAAAAGTAAATTAAAATAAAACATTAAACATGTATTTAAGCAGTACGTTTAAAAATATTTGTCAAATCTTTCTTTGATTTCTGCAAATAAAATTATACAAACCTAAAACAAAAATTCCTACTTTGGTCCACTTTTCTTTTTCCATCTGTCTTAAAATATAGTCCACTCTTTTATTTAAAAAGTAGTTGGAATATTAATTTTCTTCTATAACCCTATTTAATTGAACATTTTAGTCGATAAAATAGTATTATTTAAAATGAAATATGAAATAAATGAAGTGGCATGTTAAGGATATATGATATTAAATTTTACATTTTTAACATTATTAATTGCATTTTTTTAATATTTATGAAAATTGAAATTGTACTATAGTATATTCTTATTTTACAGATAGCTCTAAAATACTAAAAATTTGTTCAAATATATAAAAAATAAAAAGCAATAATTAAGTTCAGACATAACTATTAATATATCAATTTTGGACGAAAAATTTTGTCATATTAATATTTTATTTATCAATATGATTATTACGCATCTAATGGTTGGCCTTATAAAATCATGTTACTTTTTTAAGGATTATATTTGTTATTTGTTAGACTAAAATAACAACGTGACATTACGGGCCGGTACTTCCAGAAAATAAAATGAAGTATCAGTCAGTTAAAATGGTATATGAGGAAATGAGGTATTATCTAGTTAAAAGAGGTATGTCTCGGTTACTTTCTTACGGATATGAGAATTTTTATTTAAATGAGTATCGAGCGAATACGGGTATGTAAATACCTGATACATATTATTAGGCTGTTAACTAATAATATTAAATAAGTTAGATCATGTAAAAGTAAAATATAGTAAAACATTAATCGAGTACATAAGAAGATAACTATTAATATCTTATCTTTTTTTATGTGTGTGTGTCCATATACTAAAGTAAGATAATGGATATATACAAATTTCCCGCCAAAACTACTATCCTACTTATATATGCCTCATTTTCTATTTATTTTATTTTAGTAATATATATATATATATACTCATTTCCAACTAATTAAGTTTCAAATTAAATCTCTAATATCTTACATGTATGTTTTTATTATTATTTTTTTATTACATGAGGGATGAAGGGGAGGGGATGTTGGGGGGATTCGAACCCGGGTCTCACCCGGTAAGGGGTAAGCCCTTATCCACTTGAGCTACCCCTTGTCCCATGTATAATTTTATTTTATACATATATAATATACGTAATTATAATAAATATTATAATATATATAAAATAAAAGTTATATCTTTTATTTGGATTTTGCGAGTCCAGATAGTTTTTTAAAAAATAAATAAAATAATAAATAAATCTATCTACTCTCCCGCTTATATATACTTTTATTTTATATGCTTTTAGTCATATGCACATTCTCATATTAATATATAACTGGGAACCTATATATAGGTAAAACTTTAAGGTGAGGGGATGTAACAGTAATAATATTTGATGATAACGGTTTTGAAAAAAATAAAAAATTCTTTTAATTCTTTTAAGGTTAAAAATTAATGCTGCGGGTAAATTTTATAGAATTTATCATTTGCTATAATATTACTTCACTTGAGTCTTTTGTAATAGAGGGTGTATATTTTAGATTTGTTTTTTTAAAAGAATTGACTTACTGAATCATGATTTCTTTAGAGAAAGTATGAAACTATATGATGAGATGCGAAAAATAATTTTTCCAAGAATATATGGTAGAGAATGAATATCGTAAAGAATTCATTTTGATAAATGAATACCATCTACACTCAAAATGTTTCTTAGAATTCTTGCACTATACTTATTGAACAAGGATTTCGGTGTGTAATAATTTTGGTGTTACATAAATTTTGTATGCTCTCTTTTCCATGGTTTTTTAGTTTTTATGTTCAACGTGAAATTAAATTTATATTAAAAAATTCCTCATTAATTTTAATTTTTATTAGTTATAAAAGTACTGTTCCATGGATGCTAATTAATTAGTTATGTGCTAAGTGAAAGAATTATACACAATAAAATTATAATTATTAGTAACATATATATGAGTGAGTAATACATAATAAAATTATGATTATTTGATTATTTAAATTATCAAGTATTTTTTGGCTGGTTATTCTATTCCGTCCAACGCACGGGTGTACAGCTAATATACATTAATTTAACCCGTCAAATACTAAATCAAAATTATATATTTACTGATTTTGTTATATAAATCCGATGGCACGTATCTATTTAATATTTTATTGTTTATTATTATTTATTTTTTTAAAATTAGTCTCTCGTACAACGCACAAGTGAGATTCTAGACTCATGGTTGTAATAATTAATTGTAATTCAATCATTTGACTACTAATCATTACAATTTTAGATAGCTTAGATGTGTGAACTTACACGACGTGTTTGCAGAAGACCTAGAATTATAGACTCAGCTATATAACTAAATTTATGCTCAGTACTCAAGTATTTCATTACAAATAATATCCAGTGGTAATTTTTAATTTCGCATATTAATTCATTATTTTATACAAAGCAACTAGTATATTGTACGTTATTTATGACATGATATCTAAAAAACACACTTACATCAATTTTGATACGAATGTACACTATTATCCTACCTGTGCAATGCACGGGTGAAAAAACTAGTTTCACCTAATTGTATAGTATTTGTTATGTTTTATCAGGTACACACACATTTCTAGATTATTAATTTAATATGTTCTGTTTTACAAATGTCTTTTTAGTAAATTTCATTAAATCATATATTTTGGTCTTGATAAGTTTATTATTCTACTATGGAGTTAATATTCTCAAAGGTAGCCACCTAATTGCATGAAAGTACTGCCTTCTTTAATTATTAATTCCACATGATTTTTAAGCTTTAGTCTTCCGATCTAAACTTGATTTGAGGCAGATAAATAGAAATATATCGCCATCATCATAACAAATTTCATACGAATTCAAGTGAAAAGTAACGCGAAACACGTGCAACATAAATCAGAAAACCCGTTTAAATAAAAGTACAAGCAAAATTTGAATAAATTTTGAAAGCAAGTTGTGAGACAATTTAACCTTTTTCTATAATTAGATTAGGTATAAAACGTTTACAAGAATGGATGAACAAAACTAGACGGGCACTCCATTCACACTCAACTTGAATTTTTACTAAATAGTCTTTTCACCTATACGATGCACCTAGAACAATTCATAAAAAAATAACGAATATGTTGAATAATGAATTGATAGCAAATGTACATCAACATTATGTATAAAAAATGGTAAAAAACTTATCGTTATATGAAGATGTCCCAAAAATAAAAATGAAGAAAATGAAAATACAAAAGGAATATAATAATAAACTAATCATTAGTTCAAAACTCATTCATCAGTACGTATGTGTAATTTTTTCATATTTACTTTTTTGACAATAAAATATTCATTGAACACCATTTTAAGTCCATAAATTTGATCACTTATTTATTAACACCCTATATCATAATGTTTTATTTGTGCAAATCAACCAATTTATTAATTTATACCCGTGATCAACCCTATAAGTGATTACACCCGTGAATATTTTCAAAGTACACACCTAAAGTATATATAAAAACATATTCATATACATGGGAAATTTGAAATGGACAAAGTCAATTTCAAGGTATTAAAATGTTCGATGATGTGAAATTTCTTTTTGAAAGGGAGGACCTATGAATTCACTTGGATTTTCACTACAAGAAAATGGGTCTTTTACCCATACATAAAATAGCCATACATATTATGTGTGGGTATTTAGCTACACATAATATTATTATGTGTGGGTAATTTAATGAACATACTTCATTTGTTATTTGACATTTATTATTTGTAAATAAAGGTTTTTAGCTACATTTAAAATTAGTAGGAGAAAAAGCCACTTTTTTAGAAATTGACGAGAGTGTATAATTTTTTAATAAAATTATTGTGTCATTTATTATTACTTAGATTACTCACACATAAACGTGCATATTATTTATGTGTGGGTAATTCTCTAAACTTTATATATAATAAGTGCTTACTTGACTCTAATGTGGCACATAATCACCACTACTTATAAGATAAATGCAAAATTAAATTTAAATTGCCTACACATAATTATAAATGTTATTAATGTGTGGGTAATTCTCCAAACTTTATATACAATAAGTGCTTACTTGGTACCAATGTAGCGCCTAATCACCACTACTTACAGGATAAATGCAACAAAATGTTGGAAAAATACGATATTAGCAGTGAACTAGTTCAATTCGTCTCGTCAAGCTGCCTAAAAATTAGTACCATGGCCCAAAAACGGACTTTGTATGAAAAAATTATATCTACTTTTGTGAACAATGACAATTATATTATTTAATGTTTGAGAAAAATCATTGAAACGCATTTGAGCTATTAATTTTTTCAAAAAAATCATAAAAAATTATATAGAACCCTTTTAAAAAAACTTAATTTACATAGATCCTTAGAGAAAAAAATTAAATGAAAAGAAGCTTAGAATAGAGAACTAATTATTTGCATGGAGCTAACACGACTCACAATCATCACAACTTAGATGCTAAATCCGGAACCTTACTTATATTATTTAAAAATAATTATAATTAAATGTAATTTGTGTGTAGGTAAAATTTGTAATAACTTTATATAAACAAATATTGGTGTGTACGGTCGAGAGATGACGTGGCTCTAATCTGGCTCATAGTCGATACAAATGAATCCAACCTTGACTCAAAAATTACACCCCCAGCCACGTCAATTTTTCGTCTCCCGCCCAATAATTCGGCCCAAGCTTTGAAAAAAATGAAAACAAAACAAAAAGAAAAGAGGCTTAACGTGGAAGCAAAAAATAAAAAATAAAAAATAAAAAAGAAAGATCGGAAGAGCGTCGTGTAGGAATTGGAATACACAAACTAAAAGAAAAAAAAGAAAAAAAAAATAAAAGAGACTTAACGTGGAAAAAAAACAAAATTAACATTGATAGTTCTGGGAATTGGAATACACAAGCGGGACGACACTTTGGGAATTCAACACCTCTCAGCCAAACCACGAGAAGGGCTGAACAGTCTGTTGAGTTCGTTGTAAAAAATAATTTAAAGTTGAAAAGGAAAAGAGATCGGAAGAGCGTCAAGAACAATACTAGGAGGAAAATGAATCCAAATCATAGAATGAATTATCTTGTCCTCTAAGTCAACAAAGTCTATAAATAGATGTGTTTTCCTCTTCTTTTATATACAAGTGGTACAAGTGAGTTGTGGGAAAAATCAGTCAGTCTAGCACTTTGAGAGTTTTCTTATAACCGATCTGGTTTACTAAAAGTGTAGAAAATTAAGTGTAGTAAAACTCGTGGTGATTTTTTGGATGTCACTTAGGTAGGGTCAGAGAATCTTGTGAAGAAAAATAGTAACATAGCGTCTTGAAATTTCTTTTATTCTTTACGGGTTGGGTAAAATGTAGAATTAGTAGATGCGGTAACACTTATTATATTTTTTCTTGTAATACTTGGGGGTCACCATCCACAGCCTGCCTCTCATCTACGTTGCGTCTCTCCTTCGATCACCGGTCCACAGTCTCGCATACAGCACAACAGCAAAAAGCCTAAGGTAAGCTATCCCTAATTTCGAAATTCTTAATTCCCAATTTGCTTATGTTCGATTCTTTTCTTGGTTAATCTGCCTAGAATCTTGCTCCAACACCACTGTCGACTCCCCATCAGCATTAGAAACTGCTGTTAGAATACCTACGCCAAGAACCCCAAATACAAAATTTGATAGCAATATTTTCAAAGTATAGATTTTGTGGGTTTTCTGATTTTAAGAACAAGTGGAAATCTTTGAGTGATTTTTGAATTTGAGAAGAAGGTGTGTCATTCTTGATTAGTTAATTGATTATTGTTCTTCTGTAATTTGATTATAAGTTACTTTTTGGGGTAAATTTTACAAGGATAGATTATAAAAGAGTAGTTGATCTTTTATAATCTATCCTTG
>CAVNYN010210096.1:0-20990 GCA_963692815.1 Nyctanthes arbor-tristis
CCCTATATGTTGGTTTTGTAACTTCTAATCCTGCGGATCCCAACCAAAAGAACAAACTCTTTACCAAGATTTTGTATCCGGGGGACGTGTTCATTTTCCCAAAAGGTCTCATCCATTTCCAGTTTAACATTGGCAAGACTGGTGCCTTTGTTTTTGCTGGTCTAAGCAGCCAGAATGCAGGAGTGATCACAATTGCAAATGCTGTTTTTGGATCAGATCCTCCTATTAATCCTGATGTTCTCACCAAAGCATTCCCGGTCGACCCGAATGTCATTAAGTATCTTCAAGGACAATTCTGGTGGAACATTGACTAGGAACTAAAAATATGAGAATAAATCTACCTTAAGATATCTTTGAGTTCTGAATAATTAAGTGTTGATAAATGTTCCTCTTGTAATGTTTTCTTGATGATAAAGAGTTTGAAAGAATATAAAATTTTCATGTTACCTGTGTATGGTTTCTTGAAATAATAATTATATTTCATTTTTATCTCAAAACTGACCCCCCTTTTTTAACATGGTTAAGAATTAACTTCTCTCTTGCTGATCTGTTCTTCATTTTACAACAAATTGAACAATTTGACACTGAATGAAGTATTAACAGACGACATCTATGATGCAAATCTATTCTGTTTTTGGCATAGACAAAAGAGTATAATAAGAACAAAAACACATTAAAATCTGGTAAGAATGAAGAACAATTCTTTCAAGTGTTGGACTTATCAAAATCGTAAAAATACTTATAAAAGAGTTCACAAGAAGAGCTTAAAAGCTGGTGCATGAACACAAAGTTTTATTAAAGAAACAAGAAGCTGAAGTAAAGCATTTGCAGGTTAGACTGAGTGAACATGGGAGAATGAGACATTAATTCGAAGGGGAATTTGTAAAAATGCCAAGGGAAAAGTGTCTACTTTTAAAAAGTTAAGCAAACATGTCCACTTCAGTTATAAAAGGTCCCTATATTGTCACCCGCATTAATGGAAGAAGTTTCTCAACAGTTAAACATGCATCGAATGACAAATTAGATGTTTAAGTTTTTTTACTTTCTTTTTTTTTGTTAAAGAATTATCCTCTTTTTAAAGTTTGTTTAAGGGTATTTACTCCAAAATTTGTGTTATGGACATGATTGCAAATGGTTGAAATTTATGACATTTTTGCAAATACAACCTTAGTTTTGGACATTTGTTGCAATTCTCTCAATAACTTTTTCTTTTTCTTTTTTTTCCCCCTTCCCTTTTGATAGGAACACAACACAAACAAATGGCAACAAGTATAATAAAAAGGAACAAATGGCTATCTCCCAAAAGAAATTTCAATCTTCTTAGATCATTTCCTTCCATCCCAATCTTTTATGATCAGATTTCATTGCAAAAGCAGTATAAAAGTGAAAATTGACACAATATTAGTCATAAGTACATATTATCATTATCATTAATAATAACAGTTTAGTAAGTCAAGTCTTCAGAAATCAAAGACTAATTAAATAATGGGTCAATCTTCATTTTCATAAAGATTTACTGAGATATGGGCGTCACAACACACATCACAATGCTTAATTTACTATGTTGCCATTGGACTCCGTCCATGCATGCACAGAAATTCCACTGCTAAATATCTCATCTTAAGTATTCTAAGTCACACTTAGAAACTTTTCCAAGGCGACAACCACATATTAACTAGACATAATTACCAAATCTCAACAAGCATGGTTTGAACAGAAATTACATATATAGTCTACTTCTTGTCATTTGCATCTCAGGCTCTCATGATGCCTAACAAGTTAATCGAAATGAAAACTTATACAGTTTGAGAGCGCTATACTGTATTGAACAAAAGCAGAAAATGAAGAATAACATTAATTGACTGTTAAAAACTTTAGTAATTTTGTCATAGTTGATTGCAAAATGTAGATTATTGTACGGAGCTAACAAGACATGAAAGATGAACTTTTCCAATAGGACCTTTTTGTTTTCCTCCAATAAGGTGAAAGAAAATCTTTCAGTAGTTATTGAAGAAGCAACTTCTTCTAAAAACTGTTGATCTTGATCACGAACTCGTGAAAGAGTGGTTGATAGACTAGTTCAAATCAAAATATTGACGACTTTCATTTGATGCATTTTGAAGATATCTGTAATATAATTCAACGTTAAAAGCACGCTATCAATGCTTCTTTTCCAGTTTGTATATAGTGCTATGTAATTGTTGGATCTTTTACATTTTTATTTCTTTATTAAGCTTATCAGATGAGAAGTACTGCTGAGAATGACAGATTAACCACTTTGGTACTAATTCAAATCACAGACTTAACAATTTTCCACGTGGTTAGTTAAACACGATTTTATTAATAGTTTATGAATACTAGCAGCGGTACTTGTTTTATAAACTCATTCAATCTTCCAGAAGAAAGAAAATTTGACAGTGTTAGTCGGCAAAAAATGATGTTCTTGAATATATACATTTTATTATGTCTTTAAGACTTTTGCAATAAAGATTATGTGCTTGAAAAAGATAAGTTGATGACTGATTCAAATGGGAAATGCAGCTATAAATAGGCCATCCCCTCTCATGAAATAAACATCCAAAAACCACAAGACTATCAGAACATCAGCTGTACTAGAAAATGGCTGTTCGCTTACTAATTAGTATTCTTATTATCGCGTTGTTCTCGGTTGCCTACGCTTCTGATCCCTCTCCACTGCAGGATTTCTGTGTTGCTGTTGAAGATGATGAAGCAAAGGGTAAACACTGTTTGGACTCCTAGAATAATATTCTTGTTCCTAGTATATACTTTAACTTTGGTTTCGTCTTTAATGTTGACCCTCCTACAAACATGAATTACTAGTCTCTAACTTTTGTAGCAGTTTTCTCTATAATTGGTATGCATAGCTCAGCAGTGGCTTCTTTTTTTGCAGTTTTTGTTAACGGGAAAATTTGCAAGGACCCAAATATGGTTAAGGCCGATGATTTCTTCTTTTCTGGTTTGAACGAGCCGGGAAATACGTCAAATCCGCTTGGATCATTTGTCACGCCGGTGAATGTCAACCAGATACCTGGATTGAACACTCTTGGGATCTCTTTAGTCCGTATCGACTACGCACCATATGGCCTAAACCCACCCCACACCCACCCCAGGGCTACTGAGGTTCTTGTTGTCGTGGAGGGCACCCTATATGTTGGTTTTGTGACTTCTAATCCTGCAGCTCCCGACCAAAAGAACAAACTCTTTACCAAGACTCTTAAACCAGGGGACGTGTTTGTTTTCCCAGAAGGTCTCATCCATTTCCAGTTTAATATTGGCAAGACTGATGCATTTGTCTTTGCTGGTCTAAGCAGCCAAAATCCAGGAGTGATCACAATTGCAAATGCCGTTTTTGGGTCAGACCCTCCTATTAATCCTGATGTTCTTACTAAAGCTTTCCAGGTTGACCCGAATGTGATTAAGTATCTTCAAGGACAGTTCTGGTGGAACATCAACTAGAAAACAAAAATATCCGTCACTTGTCAGCTAATAATAATGAAGAATAATTTGTGAGAAGAACTATCTGTATTCTGTGGTTTGGTGATCATAAAGTTTATCAGGGAACATAATATTCACATGCAAACTATGTTTTCTGGAAACATTGTATTAATAAATCTTCTCTGTTTAAGATTTACTAGATGACTCTGTTATACTCCTCTTTATAAAGTATTTATAAGTCTTAAATTACAGAATCTACATGTTTGGATTATCTTGAAAGTAAAAAGAAGTCAAAATTGCCTTCTTTTGGGCAGTATTGAGATTGCTGCTGCCGAAACTGGCTTCTTCCACAAAGAAGCTTTGCTAAACATACAGAAAAATCAGAAGATTCTGGAAACTGATATTTAAAAAAAAAAACAAAAAATGAAATGTCGAAGAAAATGGATAATAAAATTGCATTTTATGTTGCTCAAGTATTCAGAATTGACTTGTATCCAAGGTTTGCTGATTTGTTCATAAATGAATAAGACAAAGACCAGAAGCTCAAGTCATTGAGATATTCAACTTATCGGGAATCAAACATTTGATACAGAATTGTGAATACTATAGCTTAGGAAAACATGTAATCTTATCTCAAAACTATGTTGGACTTAGCAGACATATATGCCACAAATGTTTTGTCCTGAAGTAAAATTCTTTGAAACATCGAAGACTAGGCAAGACCAGTGTGATAAATTGAATTTATATATATCGAATCTAATACTCTTTCTTCCAAAGCTGTTGAAATAGGACATAGGAATCCGATTGAAATTATTACAAGATCTTGGCCATATTCTTCATCATTGATTCTATAACGTTTCCACTCATGTCCTTGTTGAGACTTGACATGGGATAAAAACTTGACACTCGACTCAAGTTATCGCTACAAACTAACATCAACAAGAAGTTAAAACTAGTCTCTCCTTTATCCTTCTTTTCTCTGTATAGTTAAGCTTATATTAATAAGGCCATTGCAAACCTCTTTAAAATATTTTATTTCATGATATACTTAAAACATATGCATTGGATCAAGTTTCTATCCAAAGATCCTTGAATCATTAATTTCCACAAACTAGAGGGACAATGACCAACAAAATAATAATAATAATAAATAATATTGCCCAATCAACTCCAATCTCTGTTTACCTACCAAGATATTATTTAATCTTAGTTTCCCATTTGCCACATTACATCTGTCTACTATAACATCAGTTTACCTTTTAAGTCAAATAGATCTCATAATAAAATAATTTTATACATTTATTCTGGATTGTCATTGATGTCAAATACATTGTTTAAGAAATGGAGGCATCACCATTTTTAATCTTTCATGGCATGGGATATAAACTTATTTCATAAGCGGAAATATCATGCAGCATGTCTCTAATTTAACGTCTACAAAGAACTTTTCTATAAAGCCGAGAATGACATATTAACAACTTAACTTGATTAAACATTCAAATCTAGAGTGCCGCGTGTTTTGAACAAAATTCAAAGTCCACGTTGTCCTCAGTATATCTGGCTCAAATGACATATGAATTTATGTAAATAAAATTTTTATTTCTCCTCTAAAAATTTTTTGTAATAGTGAGAATGACAGATATAACCTCTTTGTCATTAATCTAATTCTCATGGCTCAATCAACTTTCCGGCAGTTCAATCAAGATCAAGTCAACAATTATTACTTTCTCAAGGACGATAAATCAACCAGTTTGCAGTTGATGGGTAAAGAGCTTGTTCTCTTAAAATGATATTTTCTTGAAAATAAATAGTTAATGTTCAAATAAATTATATGCCAGTGAAAATAAGTTGATTACTGATTCAAGCATAAAGCAGCTATAAATAGGAAGCAAATAACATTGACACAGACCGCAGGTCCATAATCAAAAGTATAGTAGCAGCTATCTATACTAACTTATATGGCGATTCGTGTACTGGTTACTCTTCTTATTGTTTCATTGGCTTCTTTTACCTATGCTTCTGATCCCGACCCCCTACAGGATTTCTGTGTTGCAGTTAATGACTGTGACGCGAGTGGTAAATTCATATTACGTTTCCAGATTTGTGTGGTTTTACATCCACTGTTTTTGTAACAAATTGTGGTACTGGTGTACATATGACTTAGAAATATGGATTTTGTTTTTTATGCAGTTTTTGTGAATGGAAAGATTTGCAAGAACCCAAACATGGTTTCTGCAGATGATTTCTTTTTTTCTGGTTTGGACATGCCTGGAAATACATCAAACGCAATTGCCAGGACTCAACACTCTCGGCATCTCTTTAGTCCGTATTGACTATGCACCATATGGCCTCAACCCACCTCACACTCACCCTCGAGCTACTGAGATTCTTGTTGTCCTGGAGGATACTCTATATGTCGGATTCGTGACTTCTAATCCTGCAGATCCTAACTTGAAGAACAAACTCTTTACCAAGACTTTGCATCCAGGAGACGTGTTTGTTTTCCCAGAAGGTCTCATCCATTTCCAGTTTAATATTGGGAAGACTAATGCATTTGCATTTGCTGGTCTGAGCAGCCAAAATCCAGGTGTCATCACGATTGCGAATGCAGTTTTCGGATCAGACCCACCTATCAATCTTGATGTTCTCACCAAAGCTTTCCAGGTTGACCCGGATGTGATTAAATATCTTCAAGCTCAGTTCTGGTGGAACATTAACTAGAACACCGGAATATCTGTAAAGTTTGAGGGTCTTAAGGACTTTTGTCAGCTAAATAATGCAGAATAATGACATGAGAAGTATCTCTGTTGTATGGGATCTTGATCATAAAAATGATCTCCAAATAATATATAGTATTGACATATAAACTATGTTCTCGTGAAGCTTTAAATGGTAAAATTTCAATAAATAAGTAAACGATCAATTATAAATGGCTTTTTTGGTTATGGATTAGATCGATGACTTTATGACAAGTACCAATTATTATATCCCATAAACTAGAATACTTATTTTTTGGACGGAAGCCAACTCTAAGATTGAAGAAGAAAATAATGATAAAGAACTCTTTGGAGGAATGGATAAACTGACACTGTGTTCCTTTTTTTTTTTTTTTTTTTTTTGGTTTGTAGTCAGTGATTACACCTGAAATTCATAATTATGTTTTTTGATGGAGGGCAAAGAATCCTGGTTTCCTTCTAAGGCATTTAAAGGTTTACAACAGTAGTATATGGCTGGGGCAGCTTATGGTTTACTGATACTGAAAAATCTGCAAATGTAATTATTTCTGGAGATCGGAAGAGCACTTTAAATGCTGCATTTTTTAAGAAAAAATAAAAGCTGCATTTTTGAATCTTTACCTAACCTGTGTTATATCTGTATAGCACCTGCTCACAGAAGATGACATCCTTGTTCCTAGTGATCTTCCAATTTTTGTCATCCCAGAAATGATAACTAAACTGTACATCACCATATAACCATTAAAGAAATATTCCTTAGACCTTGAATCAAGCTTACTTCTAACAGCAGAATTAATATGAACATAAGAATGGCAGTGAAGCACTTTCTGGAAACAGAAAAATTTGCCTTTCTACCACTCCAGACCTCCTCTTGTAATCTATAATCGATTGCACTGAATGACTATATGGATCCGTGGGTACCTTCTTCTTAGTGCAACAAATTAGGCCACACGATTTAACAGTTATTGCACAAGTATGCTAAGTACACTAAGAACTCCTGAAAGGATCTAAAATTTTCATTATATCTTATATTTTCAAATTTAAATCGTATTGAAAATTATATATATATAACAAGCATGAAAATATAGATATTTTATCTCCTCCACCCCTCCCAAAATCTCTAGCAGGGTGGATGACGAGTAGGGCAACGAGCCTTGCCCACTGTCATCCCTACCTGTACTAGCATGTTTTACAAAATTAAGCTCACAGTAAGTTTACTTGTTCTATGACCAACGGGAAGTCTGGCATGCCTTTCTCAGAATGATAAGAAGAGGAAAATAAAATAAATAAGAAATATTCTCCCTGAACTCATGTCCAATCGTTCCTTCCTGCTGCCCTATCCCACCCTTAATGGATTAGCAGCCTTCTGAATGAAATTTTGACAGATTAAAACTTCTCTAGTTTGCCAAATCCTTTTATTATATTATTGCTTTTTATTGAATGAAAAGGAAAAATCGGTGCATAAAATGTTTCACTATGAGTAAAAATAATAAATATTTGTTATGCAAGTGAGTCGCATACCCCGGCCATGATCTAGTAAGGTTCTATTGATCATGTCATCTTCCCAATAACTTGACATTGTCTTGGTATGCATTTGGCTGGCTATATAAACTCACCAGATAAAAGGAGACGATAAAACTAATATAAATAAATCAAAACTAGGATTTTCTAGGAAGGTTCAGCCAACAGAGCCTATGAATAAATCAAACGAGTTGATGGCAGGAGATCATGAAATTCTGATAATTACTAACATTACAAATGAGGTATACACAATTTAAATCAGGGGAGGTGGTTGAAAAACCCACCTGTTATCTGGTGAAGAATGAGTCATTTTTAAAATACACAATAGAACATTGATCAAAACCTGGGAAGTTTTATCTGCATACAAAGAAAATAAAGTTCTTGACTTGTTCAAAAATTTTTTTGATGAATTAACTTCAGGAACAGTTCAAACTGGAAATGCTATAAATAGGCATATTTTGCAACCTCGAAATATCACCTCTAGCTGAAGCATTAGCAGACAGAAAAAACAAGTTCAGATTCATCTTCAATAATTGAAAATGGCTCTTCGCCTCGTTACCATTGCCATAGTTGCTACTTTCATTTCTTCGTTTGCTGGTGCCTCGGATCCTAGCCCTCTCCAGGATTTCTGTGTTGCAGTTAATGATTCTGCTGCTTCTGGTAATTATGCCACTAATCAGTGATCTTTAACTCATTTCCAAACATTTCCTGGTGCATGTAATTAAATGACTTATTGTGAATGATATTTTGGATGCAGTTTTTGTGAATGGAAAGATTTGCAAGAACCCAAACATGGTTACTGCAGACGATTTCTTTTTCTCGGGTCTGAACAAGCCTGGAAATACATCAAATCCGCTCGGATCAAAGGTCACTCCTGTGAATGTCAACCAATTACCAGGACTCAACACTCTTGGCATCTCTTTGGTTCGTATCGACTTTGCACCATATGGCCTTAACCCACCCCACACTCACCCTCGGGCTACTGAGGTTCTTGTCGTTGTGGAAGGCACTCTGTATGTTGGATTTGTGACTTCTAATCCTGCAGATCCTAACGTAAAGAACAAACTCTTCACCAAGATTCTCTATCCAGGGGACATATTTGTTTTCCCAGAAGGTCTCATTCATTTCCAGTTTAATATTGGCAAGACTGATGCATTTGTCTTTGCTGGTCTAAGCAGCCAAAATCCAGGAGTGATCACAATTGCAAATGCCGTTTTTGGATCAGATCCTCCTATTAATCCCGATGTTCTCACTAAAGCTTTCCAGGTCGACCCGAATGTGATTAAGTACTTCAAGAACAGTTCTGGTGGAACATCAACTAGAAAATAAGCAAACAAACAGTTTGGAACTTACCATGAATAAGCAGCATTTGTCAGTCTGGGTTCTCTGTTTTCCTTTCATAGTCTATCTTAATTATAAATAAAACTGGAACTAGCTATCTGTTTCCAGATTGTATTGTTGTAATATGCAATTTGAAAGTGAGTAAAATTTTCTTTTTGTTAAAGCAATGTCTTTATAAATAAATGCCATCACAACATTAAATTAAGGCCATATGTGCAGGTGAGAATCTGTGAAAGAAATGAATAGATGAAAACTGTACTTAAATCCATTTTTATAAGTTTTTATGTCAGTCTAGCATCACTCTTACCTTCAACCATGTTACTGATACGGTACCCAAAATGACGCTAAAAGTCTATAATAGTGTCATTTGTTGTTTGAGTGGCTTGTTTAAGGTTCTTAGGTTCACTTGTACAATTTTTCTAGAACAAGCTGATGGTTCCCTTATGAAACCAACTTCATGATGTGACTCAATAAAAAATCAACATTAGCCGGCCACATCATGAAAATGAGCTTATCAACAGCTGATTCTAGAAAATTTCTCAACTTCCGTGAGCATCTTCATCAAAAGCACCCAAGTTGTCCAAGATAGTCATTCCCGCCAAACGAACACTGGCTAGATGTCGCAGCAGGGCCGGAGGCCTCTATTCAATTACTCTTTAGTAGTCCATCCGGACCATCCCAAGTGCATTTTTCACTAATGTTAAGGTTGCATATTTGTATTGTAAGTAGCATGGAAACATAAACTGACAAACGCAACCAGAAACGAGACACGATATCACATGGCAAGAGACGTAGAAATGTTTATTTATGAAAAAGGCAAGAAATGGAAATGCAGGAAGCTTCTAATTTTAAAAATATATATATAAGAACTGATGAAAAATAACAAATTAATATTGAAAATTTAAGATTAGTTTAAATGTTAAAGTTTTAGTATGATTCATTGATTTATTTAACTTATAATAATTAAGTAAACTTCAAACACTAACTATATATATTAGCCCCATGAAATGGTTTTTCTTAGTTGAAGTTTAAAGTATTTGATTCAAAGTTTTCTAGAAGTTCTATAAAGTTTTCTTTCTGAACTTCAATAAAAACGTAGAAAAAATAGAAACGTTAACCTTCTAAATGTTTCGGTGCTCCCTATAGCTTGTATTAGTTAGGCAGTTTGGCCAAAATTCTGGGAGATCAATTTTGGCAGAATGAGGATAAGAGTTTAAAATCTTGTTCCGCAAAGCTTGTTTTTGTAACAGTTAGACAAATTAATATTAACAAATCTATTATCATTCACATTATTATCAAAGGTAAATAGGTTGCATGGTTGAAGAAGACAATTAAACAGGTTGACTTTATTTGATTACTTATTTGACAAACCAAAACTATAATTAGTAACACTAAATTTAGCTTTGCATGGCCCCTCAACAAGTCCAAAGTACAAACTAAACCATAAAACATTTGAATATATCATACTTTTTTCCAGAAAATAATTGAATTCGTCATTTCTGGCCTATTTACGTGTGCGTGCAAGTTTCCATCGAAGTTAATAGAAAATATCAAACATATATAATAAACAAGAGATGGAGTAATAGACCAAGCATTAAAAAAATGACTTATTCCAAAGGAACAGTAAAGAAATCTTCTTTCTTGAATATAAAATTTCATCTTTTAGATGACAGTTTCAGAGGTACTAAACTATATATAGGCTTCACCTCCCACCCAAAATCTGTAGCTTCTAACCAAAACACCAAATCTGAAAGACAAGCTAAAATAAGTTACAATGTCCTCTATTCGTTTTCTTGTGGTGATCGCACTAGTCAGTTTAACAGCTTCCTCATTCGTGAATGCCTCTGATCCGAGCCCTCTTCAGGATTTCTGCGTCGCAGTCAATGACTCTGATGCTGCTGGTAAATGCATTATTCAATTTCTTCATTACGGCCCTTTAACAGGCTATTTTGTGCATCATTACTCATCTTTATTGTTAAAGCTTGTAAATTTAATGGTTACTTTCTTCAGAAAACGCGAAGTGCCACTACTTATATTACTAGTTGTACAAATAAGATACACGTCAGCCATTTAATATCAAAATTTAGGCATTCACTGATTGATGCCATATGTGATATCTATATAACTAGTGCTACAAACAGTGGTAAACTATAATCTTTCGTTTTCTCTTGCTCAACATGAGGTGACTTGGTAATTTTTTGTAGTGTTTGTCAATGGAAAGATTTGCAAGGACCCCAAGAGGGTCACGGCGAATGACTTCTTCTTTTCCGGTCTCAACGAGCCTGGAAACACATCAAATTCTGTCGGATCAGGGGTGACTCAAGTGACCGTCAACCAGTTAGCAGGACTTAACACTC
Source organism: Nyctanthes arbor-tristis (assembly GCA_963692815.1). Taxonomy (NCBI): domain Eukaryota; kingdom Viridiplantae; phylum Streptophyta; class Magnoliopsida; order Lamiales; family Oleaceae; genus Nyctanthes; species Nyctanthes arbor-tristis. Next base: position 11,411 of record CAVNYN010210096.1, read on the forward strand.
TTGGCGTTTCTTTAGTCCGTATTGACTATGCACCATATGGCCTCAACCCGCCCCACACCCACCCTCGAGCAACTGAGGTTCTTGTTGTAATTGAAGGAACTCTGTATGTTGGATTCGTGACTTCTAATCCTGCAAACCCGAACATGAAGAACAAGCTCTTCACCAAGATTCTCCATCCAGGAGATGTTTTCGTGTTCCCCGAAGGGCTGATTCATTTCCAATTTAATGTTGGGAAGAAGAAGGCAGTTGCATTTGCTAGTTTAAGTAGCCAAAATCCTGGTGTTATAACAATTGCAAATGCTGTTTTTGGATCAGAGACTGCCATTTCCAGAGATGTTCTTGCAAAAGCCTTCCAGGTTGATAAGAATGTGATTAAGCATCTTCAGTCGCAGTTCTAGAGAATTGATGATCACGGCTTCGCATTACTAATTCATATTCATCATTGTTGATTATCAAGATATTGTAGTGATTAATAAGAATAATTATTTGGGTCCTTGATGTAATAATAAAATATATTCAGAATAACAGTCTTACTCTAGAGCCAATTGCTAACACACTTATTATAACACTTATTATAATAGTTATTATTATTTTACTTAATATAATAATTAACTTTTGCAAGGGCTAAAGCTATTGATGTTGTCATGCTGCATGAAAAAGCATACCAAAAAAAAAAAAAGAAAAGAAACAAATCGAGTTAATCATGATTTTTTCCCCTTTTTCTTAATAGAATACTTGCGAAAAATAAAATTCTTTCTTGAACATAGGCTAACAAACCACAAAATTTGTTCTTTTATCATACTGGTGTCTCTTTTAAATATGTATTTTATTAAAATCTCAAACTTAAATTCAAGAACAGAAACCTCGAGGCTTTAACTAAATGAATCTAAATTGCTATTAATCACATTAGTGTATGTGAGCACTTCACATGAACCCACAGTTAGTTCATTTAAGGTGATCAATTTTCAATGTGAGCACAATGTCTAAGCGAAAATTTTCATTTACTGTTGATCATACGTATTATTATTACAATATTAATAAATTTTACATTTTTCATTGATACATTTTAGATCACGTCATCATCTATACACTAAAAAGGAAAGATTAAACCCTAAATTCTTCATACTTGTTTGATTTGAATTATAATGAGAAATGCGTCTATCGAATAGCGTGACACTGTATTCATGTGGCTAATTAGAAAGCTCCATAATTATTTGGTTCCCAAGAAGAGAAACATATGGGTGAAGCATGAACACCATAGCTACGTGGCCCTATTTGTTGATGCACTGGCGACAGATTAGGAATAACGTGCCTCTACTTATACTTTAATATTTAAAATTAATAATAATAGAAAAAGAAAAAATTATTCCATTCCACCAAATAAAGAATCAGATTAGTTCTACTCACGTTTTTGACATGGAAGTGAGAGACACTGTCAAATAATGATATCTCGTTTAAGTCACGAGACAGGGAAGCGCGTAGGTGTAGACTCTACAGTCACCCTTGGTAGCCTCGCTTTTCGTGGGACCAACTGCCAATGTATATGAATCGCAGTTGGGTATTCCAACCCTCCATTTTTCTATTCATTGCCTTTCTTTGCCCGTGACTTTACTTGTGGGTATTTGTAAATCCACCCCCTATATTTTACGATGTTGCAAACAAGTCCATTTTGTTTTTATTCTTTACACATTAGGAAGTTACAGTAACGTATGCAAAATAAAGTATGCTGCGATGTCTTCACATAAGAAGAAATAAATTCGTTAAATGTCGCCAAAGAATCACACCAGCATGGTAGCATTCTCGTAAACTCTAATAGTCCTACATCTAAAGCCCCTAAAGTATAATGTTACTTAGAAGTTAGATGTACAGATGGATAGATGAATGTTTATGTCGATTTCTTTTACCACTTGCAAGTTAGACAATAGAATAAAAACTTTAGAATACACCAAAAGCAGATGTTTACATAAAGAGAAGTGGTCCATGGAGCAATGCTATAGCGGTGTACTCGTTTCTTTGTATTCTCTTATAGTCAAAACCATCATGTAGCGGTATACTAATTTTATACACTAAATAACTGTCACATAAACAATTGTTTAGGATAAGTATCAATGCTTCTTAAATTATTTATATGATGCAAGAAGAAATCAATAATGCATTATGAGTTTTTAACTTCTACAATTTACCTTTACATGATAAACGCCAAGATGATATGTTTTTCAAACTCCAAGGGCCTTCTTCTACTCTAGAGAAAATTTTGGATGGAATGGCTCTAATTAAAACTAGATTTGTTTGCAAAGGAAGGCATCTCTCTTGCCCATTGCAGATTTAAGTATTAGTAATAATGAAAGAACAGATAGAAGACAAAGGAGAAGAAGCATGAAAACAAAAGCAAACCACCACCACATAGTTAAAAGAAAAAATAATGTCATAAATCCCCATGGGAGGCAGAGGCACCATCAACATCATCATTCAACACATTCATTTCCCTTTCGAGCTTTGAAATTAAGCTTCCATACTTTGGTTCCCATTACCAAAGCACTGGCTTTTATGCACTTCTTCTTCTTCCCTTGAATCTATTATTCCCCACATTCTTGTGCCTTTCTTTTTTTATGCCCACATTGGGTTTTGTAATTGTGTAAAGGTAGTTGATTTTCAACAACATGCCTTGCCAAGAATCACCCAATATTTTGGGGTCATTGTGATTTGTCTTGTCTGAAATCAACAGAGGACTAGCTTTCAGGATGAGAATAGGTGAGTTTTTGTGAAATTTTAGCTCAGAAATACTCTAACACACATACATTTGGTTATCTAAAAGAAATACTGGTCTGTTGGGTCTTTTTACATTTGTGCATAAAATGAAAACCTCGGAACAATCCAAATGTTTTCTTGTTCTTGGTGTTTCTGTTCTTTCCTTTTCTTTTCTTTTCCCAGTTCATATATGAAAAAAAATAAATAAGCGAAAGTAGAAGAGAAATGCAATAGAGGAGAGTAAGGAGGAGGAGAATGTGATGCTATTTTCTTGTTTGTGTGAAAGTTTTAACCAGGGTTTCAAGCAAACTGTTGTGAAAAGTTGCAAGCAAACTGTTGTGAAAAGTTGTACTTCCTTCTTTCAAGCGTGTACCTTTTCTGGATGTTAGTTTAGATTGGGCTATAGATGCAGGGTTACCATGGGGAAAGAAATGATTTATTTCGTCTAATCTATAATATTGATTTTTTAATTACTTGATAAGCCTCAGTTCATGTATTTGTATGTTGGGCTCATGAGATTATGTATAAATCACTCGGAAATTTTCATCCTTTTCTCAGTTAGACAGTATTGAAACTCTCAAAAATTGCATCTGCTGATGTTTCTTTTATATTGGATTGGTGGGATTGTGCCCAAGAATGATTGTAATGTTACTTATTCCTCAAGCATTTGTGCATTTTGGGCATTCATCTCTTTGTAAAAGGTGGAACTCCCAGGCTGTGTGAATGATTTTGAGGGGGACCATCATTATTTGTGGGGTGACAGGCAAAAGACAGGTCTGTAAAATGCGAGATAGTAGTCTCTGATAGGACGTTTTGGTGCGCTCTTCCAATGTGGGATCGCTTCACGGTGGTGCTGGCGCATCTCCAGTATATGAGTGTGGCCATCTCGGGTTTGAGGTTTCTCTCACACATTGGACCTTGAGAATTGAGATGACCTCTCCTCATTGGATGGAGAACAATCTCGTGTTTCTGTTATTGTTTCGTTTATTATTGACTCAGGTTTGGAATTGTGTGTCCTCTGTAACTCCTTTTAGACAAACTTTTCATGGATATAAAAACATACAACTAACTAAAGCAATTCATGAGCATTTTATAGCATTTCTAAATTTTGGATTTTCTCCTCCATCCCTCTTCATTCTTCTATTTGGGGGCCGATAGAGTAACATATATATTTTCCTCTGATGAATTTTGATGTTTTGATGTCAGTCTGAAACTGTTTCTTTTCTTGTGAATAGGTACTCCAAACGATGATTCTGGTTCGCCTCTGGGGCCTAGTTTGGATGGAAGCTTCAGGAAATCTGGATCTGGTTTGTTATTATTTGAACTCTCATTTAGTACTTAATCCATGCATTTACTTGCACAAAAGTAATTTATTGATTTATGCATTCTGGATTCTACACCTGAGAGTCGATACTGATGTGAATTCAGCTTATGAATATTCTGGTAATATTTCCTCGCTAAACTTATGACATCCATTTGAAACTTCAAAAATTAGGAACATTATATGACATGTTAGCAAAAACCTACAGGAGACGGATTTCTCTTCAGGAAGGAGGAAAACTTGAATTGAAATTAAATTTGTGTAACAAATTTCTTTGATGCCACAAATGTAACCTTCAGCAGTCAGTAGTATCCAGTGGGATCCAAAGCTTCATCTCTATGCACCCCTTAAACCCGTAAAATAATGGCACAAAGGAAAAAAGAAAGGAAAGGAATACTTTTGCAAAGCTCTCTCTCTGAGTACTTCTAATGGTAGTTCTTCATAATCCCATCTCAAGTTGTGTTTTGATGTCAGTTTCAGTCTCCCGTTTAAATGATTTCTTTTATAGTACCTTTCTTTTTTTTTTTTTTGGGAAGAATCTTTAGGGTACATACTAGTGAAGAAGAGCTTTAGGTATCCAATGCTTAATTATGATTATGTTATGTCTAGGAAGCACCTATAAATGTATATATAAATGTGTCAAAAAGGATATTACATCTTAGAGTAAATGTATATCCCAAGTTATACAGTATAACTGATTGAATTGACAACTGAAGAAACTGTCATGTCACTTATTCAAGATAGTATAAACATTCACCAACTTTATGAATTCATGAATGCAGGTGCCTCGGTTTCTACAGCATCCAGCACTTCTAGCAAATTTGTCCCAACTTCAAAAAAAGTGTACAAAGTTCTCAAGGAGTATGTTACGGAACTATCTGACATCAATATCTTCAGAAATCATATCGAAGATTGGGTTCAGGAGAATCTGTCCTCTAATCCTAGCACGTGCGAACATTCTCCAAGATCACCCTTCTCAATTGATGACTTGCATACTTTTGATTTTGCATTGGAAGGGATTTTATTTCAACAGCTACTGCGCATGCCTTGCCCACCTTATTCTTCTGAAAATCTAATAGAAGACAAGTATTTGGCACTGGAAGATTTTCTACATACTGCTGCCGATGGCCTGTGGCATGCTTTCTGGCATAAAAAGAAACCCCTGCCATATTTTGTATCTTGTCCTTGTTATCCTGGGTCCAAGTTTTATACTGTTGAGAAAGCAATATTAAGGGGAAGACTGGGGAGGTTATCTGGTGCAGCATTGATATCAAAGTACAATGGCAATTCACATGCACATTGGGATAATGTCGTTAAGTTTGTCTTGTTCAAACAAGATATGTCGGGAAATGAGTTTGGGTTTTCTTCTGCTATTATCAGTGAAGCTCTCTTCTACGCAGTCCATATACTACTTTCTAGGAGTTTGAATAAGTACAGTAATGTGACAAGTGATTGTGTTTATGTATCAGTTCTTGACTCTAAATTTGGAGTTGTACTGAAACTTGGTGGTGATCTTGGGAAACTCAAAGTCGATTTGGCTAACCCGTATCACTCCATGGTAGAGTGGATTACATGTCATGCAGAAGTCAGCATTTCCCCAATAGAACGAATATGGAACAAGCTTGGAAATGTAAACTGGGGAGACGTTGGAACTCTCCAGCTACTTCTGGCAATCTTTTACTCAGTTGTCCAATGGAATGGACCTCCAAGAAAGTCAATGGAGTCGCTGGCTTCAAATCACAGTCTCCGCCTTCAAAGGCGCAGAATGGAATGCCGCCTTATCGAGAATGAAAATGCTCTAGTCCCATATCAACATGAGAATAACCACCATGGAGAAATTGTCGAGCTAGAGCATCAAAATAATCAGAACTTCAAAAGGAAAGGATCCCGCCTGAAGCTGAACCCGGGGGAAATAGTAGTACTAGAAGATCAATTCCAAGGACACATAAATTTTCAAATACAGGAATTTATGGATGATGGAAATGGCTGTTTCTATATTGCTGTTGCTTCAGAAAATCCCACGAAATACCTGACTTTATACATTGGTGCACATCCATCTTGTTTGGAGCCATCTTGGGAGGACATGAGCTTATGGTACCAAGTACAAAGGCAAACCAAAGTTTTGAATATCTTGAAGGATCAGGGTATATCCAGTAAAAACCTACCTGAAATAATCTCATCTGGTAGAATAGTACACTCTGGTCATTGTGAGAAACCTACTCCTAAGGGCCGCTGCGATCATCCGTGGTGTGGAACACCAATACTTATAACATGTCCAGTCGGAGAACCACTTTCGTCTGTCATATCCCATGATGGCCCATTTTCTGCAGAAGAAGCAACCCGATGCTGTCGAGACTGTCTATCAGCTTTGAGAAGTGCAAAAATGGCCAATATTCATCATGGTGACATCTGTCCAGAGAACATAATGATTATTGACAACCAAGGTTCAATAAACAGTAGTTTCTTTGTTCTAGTCTCTTGGGGTCGAGCCGTTCTAGAGGAACGAGATAGCCCTGCATTAAATTTGCAGTTTTCATCTGCTCATGCACTTCAACATGGAAAACTTTGTCCATCATCAGACATCGAAAGCCTTGTTTACCTTATCTACTCCATCTGTGGTGGAACCATGCAACAGCAAGATTCAATTGAATCAGCACTCCAATGGAGGCAGAAATGCTGGGCAAAACGCGTTATCCAGCAGTATCTGGGTGAGATTTCGCCCCTCTTGAAAGCATTTGCTGATTATGTGGACAGTCTATGCGGCACACCATACCCAGTAGATTATGATATTTGGTTAAAGAGACTAAATAGAGCTGTGGATAGCTCAGCAGAGAGGGGGAAAGAGGTCGATGAAATACTGAGAATAAAGGATCTCGCTGAGTCTTCAGGAACTTCAAGGGGTGGAAATTCTTTGTCAGCTTGAAGTTTTCTCAGTTTATTTCTGATAATCTCTTGGTTGAGATTTTTATTTGTTCAATTTTTTGTGTTATCCAAATTTGATTGAAATGAAAGGTAGATGAAATGATGATCAATTTGCATTGTTCCCTATATGGAAGTTTTGTAGATGTTTTTCCTGTGTATTAAACTGATCTTTCATCCAAGAAGTTGAGAGTTCTTTTCTATAAACTTTTCTAGGATAGTGTTTTCTTAAATGGTTTTAAATATCTGTTCTTTCTTTTCCTTATTATTATTATTATTTTTTTAAACACAGTTAAACATTCTTGAATGCTACTGTACATAATTATTTTTTGAATGGTGTACATAATTATTTATACTTGTTGTGCTTTCATCACTCTTGTCAAGGATCATTGCGTCTCTTATATTGTCACACATACCATGTGTATTATTAAAGAATAATATTACTTATTTGGACATGAGGTAAATTGTACCAATCAAAATGTATGTCCAATCCACTTGTAAGTGTACGAGATTGTTCGTTTTATGGTTTGTATAGAAAGTAACGTGATCATTTTGGAAAAACTGGCATAAAAATTATGTTGATGAAACATTCATTCTAGAAAAGTAAATGAATGCTTGGGCTTTTTAGCCTTAACTTTACATGATGAGTACTGATATTTGTCAAACTCTAGTCTAGTTGATATTTTCTCATTAGATGAGGATCTTTCAATAAAAAAATATCAATTGGGCTGGAGACAGTCTCCAGTTTAAATAAATAGTATTATTCTTACCTGATATACCTCTATCCTATGCGTTAAATTTCCCTGATGGCTCTTTGGCTTTTTTTTTTTTGGCTCTTTGGCTTTTGCTAATGGAAAACGTGTAATAAATAATAAAATAAAGAAATTAATACAGTTCTGCCCGTTTAGCAGTCCTTCCCAAGAAAGTTTATTCCGGTCCCTCCGTTTATAAAGACCCGTAGAAAGTAAGCTCCGGGAAGGAAAAAGAGAGAGCAATGGAAAGAGGAGAAAGCTCCGACTCCAAATCCTGCGACGATGATGTCTGGTCAAAACTCGGTAAGAAGGGGAAAAAAATCAAAATCTTGGTTTTATTGAATTTGTGAAAATCTTGTTTTCTTGAATTTAAAGATTCCAACTTGTTTCTACTAATTCTGTATGGAACTTTGGGTTATGGGTATATCTCCAGTTTCTGGTTGATTCTAGGTTGAAGGTTACTGTTTTTGTCATAACTCCCAATATTTGCCATGCATGTCTGTCTACATTGTTGGTTTTATGTAGAAGTTTAACCACTGTATAATCTGATCATACCAATTTTCTTGATAGCGTAGTGAATGCAGCTCTCGGACTCCTGATTTCCCTCTACGTAGAGAGAGGGGGGGAATTGAAACACTATGATCTGGGTTTCACCTTTGGTGAAAGCATAATTATCTTACCAGAGTGTAATCAAATTTGGAATGTAAGAGATGGTTGAAGATTGGGTTTGTTTTTGTTTTAAAATATTGAGTTTAATTTCTGAATGATACATGTACCAAATTCAATTTTGATAGAATTTTTGTTTCTACCAAAAAGTTGTATCTTTACCTTTTCAGTCCCACTGAGCTCCCAATATCCAGAGATTGAACTGAGGTCCGATGAGATGGTTATATGCTCAGAGGTTAAGGGTTCTTCAGATGAAAAGCTAGAATGGTGTAAAATAACAAGGAAGAAAGATCAAGTTTCCGCCATAATGAGAAACAAGAGGTATGTGTCATGGTGCAGAACTTCGATTCGTTTTCTCTTGTGGGCAGTGGTCAGTGAAGGTTCACAGTCAGGATGCAACTAGATTGTATCTTATAGGGGTTAATATATAGCTAATGAAGATGGGCTTTTTGGTGAATTAAACTAGTAGGTAGTTGTTCATGAATCGTAGTAGTGGCCGGTGGAGATAGATATATCGTGCCTCAAAAATTAACATAACAATCTTGCTATCCTGTAAAAAAAGTGCTTGTTAGTAACTGTACATGCCTACACGTTATTCAGTCCTTGTTAAATTGCTTTTCTTGAAATCAATTATTCGTTAGTTTCATTTCCAATCACACATATTCGAAAAAGAAATACTATCTTTAACATTTTCCCATAATTTTCCATATTTTCTAACCACACATTCGTCAAAGATGTCACCTTTCACAAATCAGTTCTTAATATCAATTTCATGCACCTGTTAAAAAATTTCCCATGTTTTGACATCTCTCTTCCTGCAAGATAGTTCAAACGCGATACTTGTTGATGAGAAGTTGGTCGAAGATGATGATACTACCATCATTAGGTGCGGAAGTGAGATTATTCTGGGTCCTGACACTGAAGGTGAGAGTTACAAGTATGTTATTTCTTTCATTTTTTGTTGTGTTTGCGTTTGTTTATTTTGCAAAGACATTGCAAACCATAAGTAGTTTACTTTCAATATATAGTTTTTATAGATTGCACGAGCATCAACAGTACTTGTTCTCAAGAACTTTGCTAATGTCTTGCCACGATGCACAACAGTCTTACGGTTGATAGACTCCATTTTTTTTTTTTTTTTTTTGTTGGGGGGGGGGGGGTGGTAAAGAAGGAT
>CAVNYN010210096.1:26319-86678 GCA_963692815.1 Nyctanthes arbor-tristis
ACGACGCTCTTCCGATCTCACTAAAACACAGATCTCTATCTATCAGTTAGAAGTTTTTATGTTTGTGAGGGGACAACCAATCAAACTTTTTGCCCCCCCCCCCCACCCAAAACAAAAGCCACTATAGTGGCTTATTTTATTCACAAAATGAAAGAGAAAAATACAACTTATGAGGGGAGTAAGCGTAACCTCCAGCCAATGAAAATGGAACCCAACATTACAACTTACTGGGAGAGTACATAATAAGATGATCGAGAAGAATAGCGTTCTATCTTCTTCTTCCGCTGCCCTGAGTTGTGTTGTACCTGTGCTTTATAGCAAAAGAACTCAAAAGTAATGTCACCAGGATCAATGCCACACGGATCCATTGCTGTCTCGCTTGGTGTACCATCTGTATTAGCTTGCATTTTGTCCACATGTGGATGGGGTGACTCCTGATTGGTTGATTGAGATGAGGTAGCTGGCCCTTTGGCTGTATCTAAAATACCTTAGTAGACATCAACTAACTCATCTGCTACTTTCTACAACCCAGGACTAACTGTCAACTTATGCTTCTTGAAGTATTCCAAAAGTGCCTTCTTTACAGGAGCCTTACCCATAACTAGTTGAGTTTGCCAATTATGGTGTTTCTACTAATTGAAATCTAGATTGAACTGGAGAACAGAAGATTTTGACACTGCAATGCCATCAATTATATGTTTTGAGGCTGTTAATTTTTTGTGAGCAATTTCCTTTTTTCTTTTTTTTTTTTTGGTATGATGCTGCATTAACTATTAGTTTTCTGAACACAATGTGGCTATGAAATTTGAGAATTATAATGAAGTATTGAACTATAAGCTTTTTGTCTTTTCCAGGTTTGGGATGTGACCGAGCATTTTGTGGTGCCTATTGGCATGTTCTAGGTGTGACTGCAAGCTTTGAGCACCCAGTATGCAGGGGCGAAACTCTAAAACCAGTAAGTGCTTTTGGGTTCTTCTTTATGTTAAAAAATAGTCCTGCAAGTGAATCCTTCTCATCAGAACTCCATAATAAGAGTACTTAAGTGTTTTCAAGTCATCAACTGTAGCCACAATCGGTTAATCTCAGAACTTAATGGGACACATCAGAACCTCTAAAAATTAGAAACTTAGTACAGCATCTTAAAGCCTAAAATATGACCTTGCATGATGAAAATTTTTGGAAGTGAATTTTTTCAGAGAACGTGTAGTTACGGAACTAGGGTGTTTCCTGCAACACTTTTCTGTTAGGAGAACGTGTGGTTGAAAATGAGTTTGAAGAAAATAATTTGAGAAGTAGAATCATACAGGGGCTATATCGTACCACTTCCTGAAGGCAAAACACATAGTGGCTGGACAAGACTTAAATTTTACTCTGTAGGATGTGGAGACATAAAGTGTAGTATGTTGATTTGGCATCAATTTGTTTCCCTTGCCTTATCTAATATTATCTGCTTTGTGTCTTACAATGTCTATTATCTATCTTCCACTGTAAAGTTCAAGCAAATTTGTTCAGTGAGGTGCTTGTTAGACTACTGACCAGAATGACTATATCTGTTCTCATGTATGAATATTATAATTGTTGTCATTTGTTACAGTCATACCATAATGTGAGCAACACGGGCTAAAAATAGAAATTTTTTTTTCTTTTTTTTAATTCCAAGTATGAGATTATTTTTCCATTTAACATGTGTGGCCATTTGTAGATCTCAGTGCGTACTATCGCAAGGATTCCATTTTTGGCTCATGAGAAGAATCGCCATGAACAATATGTATGATGTTTTTCTTGTTCTTTGTTGGGATTTTTATTCTGTCTTGTTGATATTTATCTACTAATTTATTACCGTACAGATTACAGAAACCTGTATCAGTCAGATGGGAAAGTCATTGCAGGATGTCATTTCAGAATGGATCACAAAGATGAATAACAGGGAAATAGGTAGGAATGATACTTATTTGAAGCTCATACAACGAGCATACACATACACACACTCTTCAAGCGTTCCATTTCAAAATTTTTGTCGAGATAAAGGTCCAGTAATTATGGTGTGATATGTTCATCTTGACACGTTCTTTTTGTGCACTTGCACCTTAGCTAGCGGACGTGCTTGCGCATGTTATTGTATATGCAGTTAGAATAATATTTAATTATGAATGAATGTCATACCCAACTTTGCTCTTGATTTCTTTAGGGCCAGCAAATTTATCCAACTCACATAGGTAAAAAGAGCTTACTATTTCTTAATCTTTCCATAACATTTCTACCAAATGAAGTGTGTGACAATATAATCGTTGTTAGCATGCCCCATTAAGAGTTGCCTTGAAGGAGGATAAAACATGGATGCAATGGTAGCTGTGCAGTAATTGAGAACAGATAGAAAGTAGTGCTTGGGAAATTGATTTGTCAAATTATCGTTCTTGTATTGCAGATAGGACGAGGATGCCATTGAATCATGCTGCGATGATAACTGCTCAGACACATGTTTGCAAGTGAGTTCTCTAATTTTACTCATTGAAGATAATTAACACTGAGTATGGTGACAGATGAACTTTCTTGGATGCAGTGAATGCTATGACAAATTAGTCTCGTTTCTCCTATACTGGTTCCGGATCACATTGCCAAAACATGTAAGAGATCCGCTACCTACTTTAATCACTTGCCCGTCTTTTACACTCACAATTCCATTTTTACCCACATAACTTATTGTTTATTGACTCCTAGTAAAAAAACATAGACCTCCATTTATCGATTATGAAGGGATGGTGTTCTATTGAATTTAAACGGTTATTTATTTATATGGAAGGCAAGAAGGCTGACCTTAGTAATACACCCCCAAAAAAGTGGCGAACGCATCTGTCTGAAATAGTAAATCTACTGTGGCTTATAGTACACATTTCACGGTAAAAAAAATATTGAATCTAAAGCCAAAACAACCTAGAAAAATCTCGTTTCTTTTCATGGATGTACTGCTTCTTTTTACCTGCATTCCTTAAAGGGTGGTGTTGATGAGCATGGTGAAATGAATAGTTGAACCTTAATATGAAGGACTATGATACTTGGGAGCATTCGTGGGCGTTGTATATGATGAAAAGAACTGAGTAATTGTTATACACTCATTTGTGTCTATGCTTCATCTCTCTTCCTGTGTCCACTGGTTTCCAACAAGTTGCTTAAGCAATTGACTATGGTTTCAACGTTTGTTTGAACTTGTATTTCCTTGTGCAGTTTCTACCACCCGGAGCCCCGGAAAGGGAAAACTGCTGGTATGGATATGCCTGCCGGACGCAGCACCATAATGAGGAACATGCGCGCAGGAGAAATCATGTTTGCCGTCCAACAAGGGGTACCCGTACATTGTAATGAAGTACTTATGCTCCAGTTTCAAACTGTCTAATGTGTATTGTATAATAATTTCTACTCCGTTTTAGTATCAATTTCGTTTTTGGAAGGTTTGTCATTCCCTTCTTCGGTGCAAGAGACTTCTTGACGTTCTGCAAGAGACTTCGTGACGTTCTCTATCTACGACCAAGAGTGAGTGTGTAGTGAGATATGTGCGTGTCTGTGAGAGAGAGAGAGAGAGAGAGAGAGAGAGAGAGAGAGAGTTATTTATTAGCGGATGAAAAAAGAGAGAATATGAGAGGAGAAAAAAAAAAAAGAGAGCGGAAAATGTCAAAAGGAGAAGAAAGGTAGAAATGATTAGTCGGTGGTAAAAAAGATGGGAAGTTTGATGTACAGTCGAAGGGATATGGAAAATGGTGCGGGTTTATGGTAATCAACACACACCTGAACATTTAAATTGAATATTCCATTAGAGATGCTCTAGCATGGGCTAGTCAAATTCTTTTTATGGTAATTACATATGCTTGTACAATAACAAAATATTTATATTTATCTGTCAAATGTAACCTATGATCCAAAACAATCTCAACAGGTAAATATTCCATAATACGTCATTCCAATATATCTGTCAAATTATTTTTTCATATTAAAAAACATCCATTCTAATAGTCTCACCACAAGTATTACTCCAATTTTATTTATTTATTTTTTAGAAAAGTATTACTCCAATTTGCATTTAACGACTTTGACAAACTTCTGGGATCGACATTTTACAAATTTTCCCCCCGGGGGGGTCCCCTACTCTGCTACTAATAGGGTGACACGTTATTTATATATATATATATATATATATATATATAAGGAAAGGCTGGTTTTTCTCACTCATTTTCTGGTTCTGTAAGATTTTTAGTGACATCATTTAATTCTTTTTTTGTATTTTTATTTTTATCTTTTTTTTTTAAGATTGTTATACAAATTTATTAAATAATATTTACTTTTTCCTTTATTAACCCATATCTGATGCTCTATTCACGGTATTTTTTTAGCCAAATATTTTGAATTATGGATCTGACACTTATCAAATCGAACACGAAATTAATTGGGAGTTCTATTGTAAAAAAAAACACATAGTAATTTTTATGGTTCGAAAACACAAGCATAGCACATCTCTAAACTAGTGTTCTAAAAAGTGTGAAGCGTGGAAAAGCGTCAAGGCCAAGCATTGAGTTTATACACTTAAGCGCACTAACGTGTTATCAAAGTATAACTAATGTGTGATAAAGCGCAAAACGTGATGAAGCGTAGAGCCTAAGATTCAAGCATAAACGCTTAGGCGAGCTTTTTAGAACACTGCTCTAAACTAATAAATTTTTAAAAATCTGTAACCTTAATTGTAAATTTCAATTTTTAATAATTTTTGAAAAAATTTTTATATGGTTATTGTAGTGCAATAATCAAATTGATTTTTGTAAAATTATAGTACTCCAATTTGCCATTCTATAACTAAATTGGAACTTTTTAATAATTTCCTATGGAACAATTTAAGTCTTATCGTATTTAAAGTTAGATTATTTATTTAAGAGATAGACTAAATGTTGATACATTTGTACTGTAATAGTTGTTCAATAATTTTTATTAAACATTTTATTTTGAATCACTCAATTAATTTTTATTTATATACGTATAATTAATTGGTGCTGTAATTCAAACAAATGTTATGGCAGTTAGGTTTTTCACATTTTAGACAGGAGGTCTTAAGTTGGAATGCACCTGCCCCTTCCCTCCCATTGTATCAAAAAAAAAAAAAGAAGAATTAAATGGTACAAAAAGTGTTACCAACAAATAAATTCAAATATAATAAAATAATTATAAAAACTAATGTCTCATTATGTTAATATGACTCAACTGGCTATGTTAATAATTTATATTAAATTTTTGTATAAAAATTCATTGACATTTGTTATTAGAGTAATTATAGAGAGAAATGTTTATTTGACATGATTAACTGATATTGGTTCACATTCCGTCCCCTATACGATTGTATAAAAAAAAAGGAATTAACTAGTGTAAAAAGTGTTACCGACTAATAAATCTAAATATGATAAAATGGTTATAAAAACTTATGTCTTATAATGCTAACATATGACTGAACTGGCTGTATTAATAATTTATCTGATATGAGTAACTAATATTTGTTAGTTGGCAAACGTGAATTAGTTGTTTATACGCAAGTGTTAATTTGAAGGCCTACAATCATCCAATATATAGTTGACAATAAAACATATTATTTTTTCATGTCAAATAATTATGTCTCCTTAAAATTACTATTATTATTACTTTTAGATCATGTGTTATGTAAGGGTGAGAATTCTAGTTATGCCCAATGACTAATGTGTAGAAATAAAAATAGGACAAGTGACAATAAAGAGATGTAGTTTTATTTTTTGTTAGTCCATGTAAGAAGTTGACTAGATGATATATCAATTTACTGGAAGGAGAATTTTTTATTTTTATTTTATTTTATTGTCTATGTATACTCTTTATGGTTTATGCTAAAGTTTTTCTTTCTGCTCTTGCATTCACATCTCTCAATAAATTTTAATTAATCTAACTAAAAAAATAATTTTTTTCATATATTTTTATATATCCAAGGAGTCTGACATATAACCAATTGCCCTAATCACAACTTCGTTTGGTTCGTAGATCTCCTTACCAAATTAAAATTCAAATTCCCTACTCTTTATGGTTTATGCTAAAGTTTTTCTTTCTGCTCTTGCATTCACATCTCTCAATAAATTTTAATTAATCTAACTAAAAAAATAATTTTTTTCATATATTTTTATATATCCAAGGAGTCTGACATATAACCAATTGCCCTAATCACAACTTCGTTTGGTTCGTAGATCTCCTTACCAAATTAAAATTCAAATTCCCTACCTCGTTGATCATATATCAATCATTATTTATTTGGTTACATGAAACTAAAATTAAGGATATAGGAGGGGAAAAAATTAAATACACCCTCATCAATAAAGTAAATAAGCTATGATTTGGGTAGTCAAATCTTTATTATGGGATGGAGACAGTAGCGATAAGATTACGCACATATACCCATTCAACCTATATGAAATTATGAATGCATCCTAATGAAAAGCTACAACGTGCGGCCACAGAGCGATGAGTCTTTGATCCGGACCAAATTATTAAGAGAATACTTTTTTTATATCTGAAGGGTACATATTACTAAATTACATTATTTTATTAATTTACCATTATTTAATAATTAGCTAAAACAATACTCTCTCTGTCCCATAAAGATAATTAAGTAGTTAATTTTACATGAATTAAGAAATAGTTATTAATATAGTTGAGACAATTAATTTTACTTGTATTTTTCATTTATACCCTCATGTATCATGAATATTGAATTGCATTAGTAGTTAGTATGGATGATTAATTAGGGATAAAATATGGAAACAAAAAATTAAATATATGCTCTATTTTGTAAGCGGCCTATCTTTGTCGGACGGATGAAAATGGAATACAAGATATCTTTGTGAAACGGATAGAGTAAATTTTAAATTTTACACATTAAATAAGTGTAAATTAGGAACAAAGTTTGCAAAATATATCTTTTCAATACAATTATTAATCTGTGTAAAAAACAAAATGAGCTACATATATATATATATATATTTCGGATCAGAGGGAGTAAATGATTTGGGATATTAAAAAAAAAAAAGGAAAAAGAAAATTCAATCTTTATGGGAAGATGAGATCATGTTAATTGATTAATTAAATATAATAATCCCATTAAAACCAGTCAAAAGTATTCAAACCCTTGCCGGCATACACGCAATTAAGGCCTGTAACTAAGAGATAATAAGCATTTTTTTCCAATAATTCACAAGAAATAAAGTGGAGTTGATGAGTGATGACCAGGATGAAAAGCTTGCTAATTCCTCTCCTTTTTGTGGCATTCTTATCAACCATTTTAACTCCAGCTGTAGGTACATTTCTGAAAAAATTAATATGTCTTCTTTTCAATTTAATTAAGTAGATGATTAATGTTTTCCCAATCTTTGATCATATATACTAATTTTTGTTCAGGAGACGTTTGCCCTGTTCACTTTGACATGTATAAAGTTTGATGCGTTCCTTACGGAAATGGTGCGTGTTTGGCTGAAGGGCAACGGCGCTATGAATATACAATTTCGGGATTGTAGATCCACACAAGTTTCTCCATATATAAGCCAGTGTACATGTTCTACCAAGTTACTTCTTTGCAGGCCTCTATTGTAATCATTTGAGCTGGGTTTGACGAATGAGTACTCGCCCGTCCCTGGCCTTATATCGCCGATGGTGCAATTTAATAATTATATTGTAGCAGTATTAGCAATAATAATAATGATAATAATAACAACAATAGTATGATTATACAAATTTAACTGTGGTTACTTGTTGATGAGTAATGGATTGTAAGTTGATAAAACTGATAAAATTTTTATGAAACCATAATACAAAAAATAAATAAAGAAATAAATAAATAAATATGTTTATGTATCAACCTGCATCCAAATAACTGATCACAATGTGCTTAAATGTTTATTTAAACTACGCAGCATATGTGATATAAAAATTTACCAAATAATACTCCTGGAAAGTGCAGATTCCTGCACTGATTCTAATTCTAAAGAAAGAAGAGTCCCGCCATTTTCAATCAACAACTTTGACAAATTTTTGGGAAAATCATATTTGATATACAGGATCAATCTTCTACAAATTTTTTTGGGGCTAGGCATAGTCCTTCTCTGCTACTAATAGGGTGACATGTTATTATACTGAATGACTGATGGGTAGAAATAGAAAATAGAGATAGGACAAGTGACAATAAAGAGATAGGTTGTTATTTTTTATTATTAGTCCAAGTAACCAGATAATGTTTCAACATATTGGAAGGAGATCTTTTTTGTCTGGACATAGTCTTTACAGTTTTCTTTCCATAGGTAAAACGGAAGGACTGGGTGTCTAGTGCCGCAATATGGGCTTATTCTTGCATTCACATCTCTTAATAAATTTTAATCAATCTAACCAGAAAATTAATTTTTTCATATATATCAATGGAGTCTGATATAGAACCAATTGCCCTAACGACAACTTAGTTCGCGGATCTTCTTACCCAAATAAAATTCAAATTTCCTACCTCATTGATCATATCAATCATTATTTATTTGGTTACATGAAGCTAAATAAAGAGATATGAGGGGAAAATTTAAATACACCCCCATCAATAAAGGAAATAAGCTATAATTTGGGGTGGGATGGAAAAAATTAAATACACAATTAAAAAGAAAAAGCTCACTCATTGAATTAATTTGTAAGAAGCTTTTTTTCTGAAAATTTTGAAAGATATATATGATGATCCCCATGTAGATTAATATCTCCTTTCTGCCAGTCAAGGTAATATTTATATCTCATTAATTTAAAAAAAAAAAAAAACCTTTTCGGCATTTTCTTTTTTATTTCATTTAAATGCCAAGTTATGTTTTCTGAAGTATAATCATACTCTATTTTTGTTCAGGAATATATACCCAGTGCTAGCGCTAGTGCATGTATGCATGTGTGTTATGCATTAGGGAAAAAATTTTTAGATTTTCTAAGAAGACAGGTCTGTTTCCCGGGTTCAGAGACAAATATGTCCATATGGCCGCATGGAGGAACCATGCGGCCGCATAGGCCTCAATGTGCGGCCACACCCGGCTGCACGATGTGGCTGCACTGTCTCCGAACCCAGAGACAGACATGTCTTCTTAGAAGGACTCAAAAATTTTTGAAACTCAAAGACTAGGGTACCAACTCCAGTTTCCAATTGAGAATTTTATTTCACAATTTCTTCAAAAAATCATATAAAAATTAATGACAATTATCTGGCACAATTAACTGATTTGTCTGACACAGTTAGAGATTTTTTCAATCTTTCCTGCCTAAAAGTGGGCTTTGTAAGACTCCTTTATCTCGGAAATCTCTATAATAAATAAATGCAATAATTAATTTAGCATTATTATATTTTTGCATGTCTAAACTATTAGACCTCTAACCATTATTATTTTATCATCTTGATATTATTTATCATTTTAATTATTAGACCTCTAACTATTGTTATTCTAAAATCATGTTACTTTTTTAAGTATTTTATTGTTTATTAATTAGATTAAAATAATATATTATGGTACCTACACATAACAAAATGAGTTATTATTATCCAATTAAAAAGATATGTAAGAGTGGATACACGTTGTTATATGTATGGAATTTTTTATTTGAATGTGTATTAAGTGGAAACATATATTATGGTACATGACTAATATGCAATATTAGACTGTTAAATAATAATATTGAATAAATTAGATAATTTAAAAATTAAATTATAATGAAACATTGAACAAGTACAGAAGCTGGTAACTATAATATAATAAATTATTAATAAATCATTAATTTAATGTATCAAATACTAAATCAGAACGACATATTTACTGATTTTGTTATGTAAATTTGATGTAAGGAAATTATTCAACATTTTATTATTTATTACTAGAAATTTTGGAATGAGTCTTACCGTGCAACGCACGGTGAGACTTCTTTCAGTTCCACAATTGACAATGACATTTATGCTATAAGGAGTTTTTTGTTATCTTGGTATATTGTCTTTTGGGAGACTTTTTTTCTTGTATTTAGTGATAGTTATACTTTGTTTTCATTTTCCGCTTTTTATCTAAGGTAGGTATGGACACAATATAAAATATGATATTATTTTCTTCTGCAATACGAACAAAATACCATGCATCATGCATAAATACATACATAAGTAAAATAGGTTGTGCCAAGTGAATATTTTTTGAGTTTTTCTGCATGAGCTCCATCCAGTTAGCTACATTATCTTTCAATATTCTTGCTGACTCTCTTCACAGCTTGAATTCTATTATCAAAATTTGTTGTCAAGGTTGATTATATGAATCCATGTTATTTTATCAACTATCCGTGATACTTTTTTTCTATTATCATTAAGGAAAAAAAAGAAAAAGAAATTGTCATTAAGGTAAAAAAAGAAACATAGATTATAACAGTCTTCATTGTATCAAATGTCTCTGAATTTTTACTTCACTTATAAATAGATAAATTATATTTAATTGTCAATAGTTAGATCACTGAACTTTAATTTCATAGCAATTAGACCTCTCCTCTTTAGTTATCAACAATTATATCTCTAAAGTTATATCTAAGTGTAAGAAGGTCATTTCGTTGACGATATATTATTACTTAATCGTCATCAAATTGTGATCCCAAATAATAAGAAAATGATTACTCTAAATGACACATTTTACTGGGGAGGAAAAATAGAAGGATGATTTTAGGGTTCACAAAACAACTAATGTCTATCTTCACATATAATTTTTAAAAAACTTTAATTGATTGTCATGCATCCCATAAATAGTCATGCTATCATTTCTTTATATTCTAACAATAACTTCCAATGAAATCTTCACAAATCCAAATTCTTGAATGAGATACGATGCTATAGAATTTTCAGCCATAAGTTGAAGTTAAAGATCGGTATTCCTATTATATTGTTATGGAATTTTTTTCATTTGGCTAAATTGTGTAGTGGCGCAATACTTATAATCACAAGACTTGGTGATCACATTATTTAAGCAAAAATTCTATTTGGATCAAATGTAGCTGCCAAATTTTTTATTATAAGAAAGATTTTGGCACAATTTGATTCAAGATTTCCTTTTATAATACAAATTGCATTCGTAAAGGTAATAGTTTTTATATTCTTTTATGACATTAAGTCTCTATATTCCTAATTTCCTATTAAACTACTTTTGAGGTATGACATTTTTACTAGATCTTTACCCATGTATCGCATTGGTGAAAAATCAAGTTCCCTATAATGTCGATCTTCTACTCTTTTTTTGGGGGGCTAACTTTATTATTCATTTTTTTAAGACTCTTACAGGGGATTGTAGGGGAGGAAAATTGAACCCTAATATATGGTGTAGGGGTGGCAATTTAAACCTCGAAACTCAGTACTCGCCCCATTAACTAATCCACCCTCGATTGCTTAACGGGGCCGGGACAAGTACGCCTCTCCCCGATAACATGTCCTCTTTTTTTTTTTTTAATTTAGAAAAAGACTAAATAAGAGAAGAATTGAACTCAAATTCTTAAATTAAAGACCAGGACTCTTAACTGTTACTCCAACTCTTTTTTTTTAGGCAAATTTCCACATATTTTGTAAGTTCTTATTATATTAGAATTTTAAATATATAAAATAAATTCAAACTTCTCTCGTTAATAAGTTCTAATTATATTAGAATTTTAAGATTTAACATTGGGAAATGAAAATTTTTGCATTCTTGACGATATGGGTTTGTGGAATGTACTACTTTATATAGCTAAAAAAAGAGGGGCGGGTTTCGAGATTCCTGACCTAAATTGAACCTGCCCCGACCGGCTTCAAGCGGGTATTTTGGAGGGGCGGGTAAACTGTTAACGGGACTAGGGCAGGGGAAGGTATACCCGCCCCGTTTTCATTCCTAATAGAGTGTAGAAACACACATAGATATAATATCCCGTAAAACTGTAACTCTCAACGACGCTCTTCCGATCTCATTATTTTTGTAAACTATGAAATAATCGCTCGAATCACGTTGGAAGACTTCAAGATTTGCGCTCAATTGACAACCAAAGAAAGATGTGGTCCTCGATTAGTATAAATCAAAAGTATGGTGACTAAATTACAAGACGGCACAAAGTACAAGGACTTCTCGAGCAATAAATGTATGAACCTCATTGCGCCACATCATACATGATGCCACCTCACGCCAAGTGTAGCCTTATGATTGACGGAACTCAAATGTGAATTGAAAACGGTTAAGTTCCGACTATTATAAAAAAGGGCTATTGAGTCCCCAAAGTCTCCTAAGCCCTCTCAACACCCCATATCTCCTCTCTTCCACCCCAAATTCGTCCAAGGCCAATAAATGGGAAAGAATGACCCTTAAAACCCTCCAAAACATCACTCTTGTACTTGAAAAAAGGTCCTTACCATGTATAAAAATATTGTAACCTAAAGAATAGCTTTGATAAAAGAATTTCAAGGCTTCAAAACACTTTTCTATGTGAGAATTATTCAAGGAATGTTTAAGTAATCTTTGAGGTGAGTAACACATGTCTTTCGGCGCTCTCACTTTTTAAACCGTATTTCGCCTTTGATGATTGATGATGCACCATTGCTTTGGATAAATGATTGTTCTTTGCTCTTGGCTATCGCTAGTGACCCTATATACCCGTTCTACTCTGCTATTTGAATTGCTTTATGGTATTATGGCCTTGTTATGTAGTCTCGGCCATTTTGAATTGTTATTGAATTGTATGGCTTACGGGTATAGGCTAAACTAGTTATGTGCCCGAGTTTCGTATCTTTGTATCTTTGTGGATGACCTCTTTGTGCATTAAAGTTTCCTCTTTTGTATTGTTTTGCGTGGGCAAATACATGTTGTTATCCACTGGGTATTTTTGTACTCACCCCCATATCTTCTACAATCCTGTAGGTATTGAATTTAGAGATATGTGGCAGGATCGTCCCAGAGGTGGAGGAGATACATGAGATCGGAAGAGCGAGATTTCGGCGCGTGATCGAGGTTTCGTTGTGGGTAGCCCACAGAACATTTAATTATCAGAGAAAGCAGAAACATTTGAATTGTATTTGTAGAGTCTCGCCCTCGATTGTGCTCTTCCGATCTATGTTTAAATGCTTCCGCTATTGTTAGAAATTGGGGGTAACATTTTAGTAATTGGACGGAATCACATAATTAATAATTAATTAATATAATCACATTAAAGGCAGTCAAAAGTAGATATTCAAACATTTACACACACAATTAAGACCTATAAGTAAGAGATAATAAGCATTTTTCTCTCATAATTCACAAGAAATAAATTGGAGTTGATGGCCAGGATGAAGAGCTTGCTAATTCCTCTCATTTGTGTGGCATTCTTATCAAGCTTTCTAACCCCGTCTTTAGGTACATTTCTGAATAAATTAATATGTCTGATTTTCAATTTAATTTAATTAAGTAGATGATTAATGGTTTCCCAATCTTTGATCATATACACTAATTTTTGTTCAGGAAAAGTTTGCCCTGTTCACTTTGACATGTATAAAGTTATATGCGTTCCTTATGGAAATGGTGCGTGTTTGGCTGAAGCGCAACGACGCTATGAATATACAGTTTGGGATTGTAGATGCACACAAGTTTCTCCATATATAAGCCATTGTACATGTTCTACTGATTGTATTTCTTCCCAGGCCTCGATTGTACTCGCTTGAGCCAGGTCAACGAGTGAGTATTCGCCCGTCCCCGGCCTTATATTGCCGATGGTGCAATTTAATAATTATATTGTAATAATAATAGTAACAATAATAATAGTATGATTATACAAATTTAATTGTGGTTCCTTGTTGACGAGTAATGGATTGTAAGTTGATGAAACCAATACAATTTTTGTGAAACCAAAATAAAATAAATTAAAAAAATTTGTTTATGTTATATCAACCTGCATCCAAATAACTGATTCAAGATTACACTTCTATGGGCTCCAAAAAAGAAGTATTCGATTAGATGGTCAGGTACGATGGGTAAATTTCACAAAAGGCCTCAACTTTTGTACTTTGAATCACCTGATTCCTTAATTTTTTTAGCATGTTGGGTTCTTAATTTTTCATAAATACACGTAAAAGTCCCTACTAACGGAATCCATCTAAAATTCCGTTAAATGGTTCACCAAATTACTTTTATAACGTTATCTTTTAAATTTTAAAAAAGAATTTAAAAATTTTAAAAATAAAAAAGGAAGGGAAAAATTTTTTTAGAAAAAGGGAAACTGAAAGGGGGTCCCCTTCCTTTTCTGCCGTTTCCAACCATTTAAAGGGGAGAGACTCCCCCTTTTCATCTGCTTGAAAAGGGGAGAGACGCCCTCCTTTGTTGACATTTCCGGCTATTGAAAATGGCAGTGAAGGGAAAGGGAACGTTTCAGTTTCTTTTTCTTTTTTTTTTTTTAAATTTTTTCCCTTCCTTTTCTATTTTTATACTTTTTTTAAAATTTTAAATTCTTTTTTCTTTTAAAATTTAAAGGATAATAGTATAAAGGTAATTTGGTTAACAATGTATCGGAATTTTGGATGGATTCCGTTAGTAGGGACATTTTGTGCATATTTATGAAAAGTTGAGAACTCAACGTACTAAAAAAAGGTTAAGAACCCAGGCGATTCAAAGTACAAAGGTTAGAGACCTTTTGTGAAATTTACCCTAATACGATAAAAGAGATCGTTCTCGTTGGATATTATTCACCTCCTCACAAAATCAAATATTCTCAAAATTAATGTATAAGAACAAGATTAATGTGAGAGAAAAATACCAAGGAGGAAAAAGCTAAAGAAAAAAAAAAAAATTTGAAGTTTGGTGGGTTGGGGGGGGGGATGAAAGCTATTCTCAAATAATATATATAAGGAAATATAGTCATTATAGTGTTAGATGATTTTTTTTAAAAAAAAATTTACAAATTATTTTGTCATTGCTTGTTTTTCATCATGCAATTGATATTCAATTATTTACAAAATATTATTTTCTTTAATTTATTATATATATTTTTTAAAAGGAGAAAGTGAGGGGAAAAAGCTAAATTTAACCTCTCTTTTACCCAATTCCCCCTCTAAAATAGCTTTTTCCTACATCACTCCCGTACACATGGTGCATTTGATTACAAGTATGCAATTTTTTTGGAAAAAAAATTTATTGTCAATTTAATGACGGGTGAAATTCTCGAGAAAAAGTGTGAATTATTTAAAAAACAAAAAATCTACACTTCCAAGGAAAATATTTTCCTTGTTTTCAAGAAAAATGTAGTCACTGACCAAAAAATGAAAAATATTTTACTTGAAAAAAAAATATCAATTAAACCTCCACAAAGTAGGAATTTAGGTTGAAAAATTCATTTTCCATGGAAAATCTTTTGTAACCAAACACACTCTTAGCAGTAAGAAAATGAAATATATGAATCGCTATGAAGATTGTTGAAATGTTATTAGGTTTCGATGATCATGAATATATGGATATTAATTAGAAATGTTGAAATGTATTACCTAAATGTGAGATTGTGTGACAACATATTTGTGTAGATTAGTGGTATCTCCTTTTCAGTCCGTCAAAATTTATTTAATATTTTTTACATTTCATTTTATATCATTTAATGCCATTGTATTTACACATGTAACCAGGATCAATAATTAATAGCATTATTTATATTCCCTAATCTCATATGGACAAACCCCTACATAACCAAGGCCTATAAATAAGTGAAAATAAGCTACGGCTTTGTCATAATTCAATATATAAGCCCAAAGGGAAGGAGTAATATTGAAGGTCGCGAAGAGCTCTACCTTGTTAATTCCTTTCCTTTTCGTGGCATTCTTATCATGCCTTTTTACTCCATTTACAGGTACATTTCATCGATAAAGAGAAAAATATACTATACTAATCTCCCAATGCAAATGTAGGGTTGTTTGTAAGCCTTCTCTACCCAGGCCGGTCAGGGGCCAGCACCAATTCCCCACCCTCGCCCCTGGCTC
The DNA here is from genome assembly GCA_963692815.1 of Nyctanthes arbor-tristis. NCBI lineage: Eukaryota > Viridiplantae > Streptophyta > Magnoliopsida > Lamiales > Oleaceae > Nyctanthes > Nyctanthes arbor-tristis. Next base: position 42,350 of record CAVNYN010210096.1, read on the forward strand.
ATATATACCTCTATAGTAAGATAATTGTCGTTTGAACATTTTTGTCTTTATCAGTTGCATTATGTTCCACAATAAAGCGATTGCCTAGCGCAAAAATAAGTAAAGGACAATGTTGACGTGTGCTCTTCCGATCTCAATAAAAAAGTGATTGCCAAGTGAAAAAATGACAATCATGAATTGCTGGACGACCTCTGCTCTCGTTTTGGTTATAGGGAACTATTTTGATAGCAGCCTAACCCTTCAATAAGCGCACACATTCTCAAAATAATGGGGGGTGGCTAATTTCTATGGAGTCAGATCAGACTAGTTCGAGAACTAATAGAAAACAGTCAAATCACATACTCCATAGAAAACTAGGGTGCATTCAGAAAAGGAAAACAAGCAATCGCCTTCTCTGACTTATGCTGATACAGATTTTGGGCCAAAAATATTACACATTAGTCATTACATTCTCCAACCATTATTTTTGTCACTGTCACGAACAAAAAGCATAACAAGAACCTTCTTTATATTGGTACCACTGCCGGGGTAACCGGGTAGGAAGGTACGATTGAACACCCATCAAATTGCATTCTCAACACAAGCAACCGTTTAAACTCCCACGTTTAAGAAAATATTCAAGCACCATTGATAAGATCACGGAAGCGCGTATTTTAATCCAAGCAAATGAACGACGTCGTAGCCCAGAAAAGCCGATATTTGGGAGATAGATTTGGACTTTAAAACTTGTACCCATTGAAAATTGATTACAAACACAAGTTAAAAACCTCGTCACAAAAGCATTAAAGCCCTAAGTTCTTTGATAAGAGAAGTGTAATTCAGATCCACAAAACACCATTTACGAACAAGAGAAATCCATCTCTTTTACAAAGACAATGTCTTCAATTCATTATAAAAACTCTCTCTAGTTAATTATTGAAAGAAAATATATAAAAATTCTAATTACTAAAAGTGAAAATAAAATAAATAAATTAGAAAATTCGCCAAAAATTTCCACCAGAATTATTAAAGTGCCAATTTGACCATCGAAACGATCGAATTTGGCCACAAGACTATTGGGCTCAAAGGCTTCACCCTATGAGTTTTATTCAGTGACTCCTTTCTACTTGGAAAATATATATTATTTGTCTAAATTTGACATTATTGACTCTGAACTAACGGATTTGTTTTGACCCATTAATTGTTGTTCGGTTTACTTCATTGGGTCGTATCAACCATAGTGCATTATGATGTCATTTGTTGGTTCCACTGTTTAAATGAACCAATTAAAAAGAGCAACTAAGACCCTTATTGGTAGGTGTTACTTGTCGAGCCCACAAAATTGCGCTCGACATCAACAGTGGCGTCATAAAATACTATCCAATGGTATCATGACGGGACTCGCCATATCTAAACCATAATCAGCTGATAGGTTCAGGTTAGGATTTTATCTTGTAACGTTGGCGCGGCTAGCCCAAATGACGCGTCTTTTATGTTAACGCGTAACAATCATATTTTTAAATTTAGATTCCACATTTCGTCACGCTTTATCTTTTATTACGCGTTGATCGCGCTTTTATCACACATTGGTACACTTAAACATGCCTAAGCCTATTGCTCAACATCAACGTTTTTCTACGCCATACATTTTTCAGAACTTTATTCCCACGTTTGTTATTAGTATATATACATTTAATGATCTCGTTCTTCTTCGTTACCAATCTTATAGTCAAATTTAATGATATATAAACAGTATAATAATATTTTAATTATCATCGGATAAAATAAGATTCTCTCTCCTATAAGCATAAAAATTAAAAAAGAACTCTCCACCATTATTTTCTTCCTTAATCTACCACTCCCTAGTCTTAAAAAGATAATCTATTTACTATTTATTTTCATATGTGTCCATAATTAATTATTATTATTTAATTACTTATGTATTGAAAGTACTTTAAACAATTAATGAGACATAAGAGTACATGTGAAAAATAAAGTAAAATTAAATGTTCTAATTAGATTACTTACTAATACTTAATCTGTATGAAAATAGTTACCCTCCTATCTTTATAGGACGGGGTAGTATGGTATACTTATTTTTCCCAACCCCTTTCTACGAAGCAGTTCCACCACCCAAAAACAAAAAAGGGTCCTGTGGGAAAAATAAAAATAAAAATGAAAAGACATAAATTTGAGGCGTACCAGGTATCCTGGAGATGCGAGGGTTAACGGAAGGATACATGGCAGAAGCTCAATTCACAATGTGCTCAGTTTTCTCTTTCCTTTTCCGCTTTTCCGGTAATTCAATGGCGCGATCAACGGTTTATATAAAGAAAAACGGTCACATTTTTCCTGGATTTTCTGTGACTTTCCAGAAATTACACCTCAACTACCTCTCTGCTTTTCCTACTTTTTCTCATCCGTTTTTTCCGAATCATCACTGCTATCACGGGTGGTCATGATCAGAGGAGAAAATAAAACGATTTTCTTTTTTGTTTTCTCAGAAATTTGATGCCAAAATTGAATCAGTATTTCCCATTTCCCGGTTCAATTTTCTCCGACTGAAGAAGTTTTTCATAGTTGTGCCTAGCTATCGAACGCCGGTTGGGCGACATTAGTCGTCACATTTCCTGTTAAAATTATTGAATGGCAGGCAGAAAATTGGTCGCCGGTCCAGTCTTCTGCAAAATTGGTACAATGCCATGATTTAGGAATTGATAATCATAATCTCTTTCTGAAAAGAAAGATAATTATTTTGTTGTTACTTTGGTCTGAATGCATTCAAGAGTGGATATGGAGTCCGAATTTGGTGTTTTGTTGCAAAGAGTGTTCAAGTTGTCCACGTCTGATCATGCTTCAATCGTGTCAATGAACCTTTTTGTGGCCCTCCTCTGCTGTTGCATAGTACTTGGCCACCTGCTTGAGGAGAATCGTTGGGTGAATGAGTCTATCACTGCTTATCATTGTTAGTTTCACTCTCATTTTTTTTTTAACTACAGATTTGTTATATGATTGTCTTCTTCTCATTATCTTTGTTGAATTGCACATATCTAGACTCATAGTATAATCATTGGCGAACTAAGAATTTGTATGGTGTTTGGAAGTTAGTTCATTTTTGTAATACCAAAATGTATTCTGTATGTGTATTCTAACAGGGTTTGATGACCGGAGTGATTATATTGTTGCTGAGCAAGGGCAAGAGCTCACATCTTCTCGTCTTCAGCGAGGATCTGTTCTTCATATATCTTCTTCCGCCTATTATATTTAACGCTGGGTAAAGTGAATGCTTCTACTTTATTTTCTTGTGTGCCAGTGCTAGTGCATGTATGTTTGTTTTGCATATTGGCAGTGATTATTATGCTTCTTGTTTGGCTGATTCATAATAATAAATGCTTTGTCCATGGAGAGATGATTATCTATCTTGGAAGACATCAATAAAATGTCTTCTGGCAAAGACATAATATGAGGCAAGTAAAGTAGTTTTAAAGGACTTGATTTTTCATTTGAATTTAGTTGCCATTGAAGCATATGTAGTGGCGGAATAGATGAATACTACATGAGTTTGAGCTATAAAAGCAAAATCCATTTGGATATTACTATATGGTATATACATTTGTTGATGTATATTTATCAGTTAAAAGAATTCTAAATTTGGTATGGAAGTTACAGAGTGAGGAATGGCATAATATCCTAGTTGTATAACTGCACCCTTAAGGGTAAAGTTCACGTTATATAGTTCAATATACTCAAAAGTGGTTTAAGCAGCCATTCATTTGGATTTTGGACCTTCAAGGAGCATGAACTGCCATTCTAACTCTTCCACGATTCCATTTACAAGGACAGTCTATGGGTGATAGACATTGCTCATTATCATCTAGATATTGCATTTATTTTTCTTGCTGTTGGTCAGTTAGGATAAAAAATAATTAAATCCACATATTCTTGCAGCCCCCAAGCAATGTGAGCTACTTGTGGTTGAGTTGGTGTTGGAGATATTTGTCAAGCAGAACCTATTGATTTTGGGACTGCTAGCTCAACTGTCACTACCATTATTAAAAAGTTTTGTTATAGTTGCAAGTGATAGATATATTTCTTTAGTTTTCATTATAGATATGGTGGAGATTGTTGTGTCTCGAGAAATACCATGCTTACTTTGCCGCCTTTTAGTGTTGGAATATTTACTAAATCAATGACTAAGAAAGTTTTCCTTATGTTTACAATCTATATGGCATTTTCATTGGAGCTTGATCTCCAGTAAATTGGTTAAAGAGCTTAATACTTTTATTACGTCCTGTGCCAGGTTCCAAGTTAAAAAGAAACAATTTTTTCGTAACTTCATCACGATAATGCTGTTTGGAGCTGTTGGTACACTTGTTTCTACTGCTGTTATATCACTGGGTACTTTCTTTTGTTACTTTATCTGTATTGTTTTCAGCCCCTGCAGAATCTTCTCTTAATAGATATGTCAAGTTTTACTTTTAGCATTTGAAGTTTGGTTCTCTTAGTTTTAATCTCGTCACAGAATATTAAAATGGTTACTTTGCAATACTCAATCACCTTTTTCCATTTTTCACACTTCAGATAATACTTTTTCCATGGTACAGCTATTTGTTCTACTAGTATATACTCACTTCTACAGCGCTTTTTATGTCTTCAAGTTGTCCACAAATGCACAAAGAGTGGCAATAGGCCATTTTCTGAAATCGCATCTCACTTTCGGCTTCTTTAGGCAAAACTAGCACTTTTTGGAGTCTTCGTGAAAGGCCGCATAACTGTTGAGTTTTCAAAGGGAATGGAAAGTTAACATTGATCAGAAACATGAAGTGAATCATTATTCCCATTTATCAAAATGGGAGGTTTGCCTGTACAGATTAGCATAAATAAAGGATAAATTACAACTTGAACAAGTTAAGGTGGCATCTTCGCTGCACTAGGTTTCTGCTAAGAGGAGAGATGATAAAAGTACTTTACTTTTTTACCCATTGCCCATGCGAAATGAAATATGCTTTTATTATTTATCTCTTGTGCATGATTCAGGTGTCACATTATTCTTTAGGAAACTGGCTATTGCCCATCTGGATGTTAGTGATTATCTAGGTATTACTTTACAACTTCTTTATTAGATTGCATATTTACTTGTTAAACAGGGCTCCACCTAATTTCTCTCTCTCTCTCTCTCTCTCTCTCTCTCTCTCCTCATCATGTCAGCTATTGGTGCAATATTTGCTGCAACGGATTCTGTTTGCACATTACAGGTACATTGTTAAATATTCCTTCAATTTTATGACTAAACAACAAATACTGGTTTTGAAATTTTAATTGTTTTGACATTATCAGGTTCTAAGTCAAGATGAGACACCACTACTTTACAGTTTGGTGTTTGGAGAAGGTGTAGTAAATGATGCTACTTCAGTGGTGCTTTTCAATGCCATTCAAAGCTTTGATCTGACCTCTATGAGCCCAATAATAGCTTTACACTTTTTTGGAAACTTCTTGTACTTATTTCTTGCAAGCACATTACTCGGGGTTTTCGTAAGTCAGTCTCGCTCTCTCTCCCCCCTCCCCATGGAATCAGTCTTGCACTCTTGTGTATCTGGTCTTCACTGTCTAAAATGGCATCTTATTTTCTGCTTCAGGCTGGACTTCTAAGTGCCTATATAATCAAAACGTTGTACTTTGGAAGGTAATGAAAATTAAATTTGTGGGAAGTTTTCACATGATATGGGTTTCTTTTATATCTTCATATTTCATAAGCAATCTTGTCTTCTCAATATTAGATTTTCTTTATGTCAATGCAGTAATTAAATTTCTTTTATTCAATTAGTAAATTCAATAAAACGAAGGCCGACAATGACTTGATACTAAAGAAACTTAGTATTCTGCACCATAACTTCATATCTGAGATGTGGAAGACACAGAACTAGTGAGATGTGGAAGAGACAGAACTACATTGACTAAGAAAAGAAATAAAAACAACTTACAAGAGACAATCTACAGATGCTTGGGAAGAAAATCCATCTTGATATAGATGGAAGCCTTATTCTAGAAACATACTTTGAGGACTATTAAGGTTCTGCAACACCTGCTCCTCTTATGCATGATATATTATGGATGCCTCTCGTCTATCTTACACCTTTCTTGTTGGAATTTTCCTCTTTTGTTTTGTAACTAGATTGTCTGGTAAGTAATAAACTTACTGATAGATTATGTATTAGTTAGTGAAACCAATGGTGCTTGAGAACTGCAACTTCTACGAGATCGGAAGAGCGTCCCCAAATATTAAGCCTTCCAGAAATTTTGTTTCATCGTATAATCGCTTGTGAGCATTATCAGAATTCTTGAACATTACTTTCTTCCGATCTAATCCATTGATCTGAACTTCATCCATTTCATTTCTGATTCATTTACCTTTTATCTTGGTATTAACGATAGTATGATCTTCTGTTCTAAGCATATCAAATATATGGCAATTTGAGGTGAACTTATGTTGTAATTCAGGCACTCTACAGATCGTGAAGTCGCACTTATGATGCTCATGGCATACTTATCATATACACTAGCAGAGGTAATGTTCTGGTTATCAATTCTGGAACTTCTTTTTTATTCTGGTCTGGCGTACAATTTGTATTTTGATCTTTGCAGATGTTGGTCAGTCTATTCTTGTATTAATGTCTTTTAATCTGATGCAGCTGTTCTATCTGAGTGGAATTCTCACTGTATTCTTCTGTGGAATTGTGATGTCTCATTACACATGGCACAATGTGACCGAGAGTTCAAGAGTTACTACCAAGTACATTTATGCTAACATTTCATAGTTTTGAAATTTACTTATTATATGAAGTTAGCCACTAAATGAATGCATTGGTCTTTATACAACAAATTTACAGGCATGCTTTTGCAACTTTGTCATTTGTTGCCGAGACTTTTATTTTTCTATATGTTGGTATGGATGCTCTGGACATTGAAAAATGGAGGTTTGTTAGTGATAGGTATGCATACCGCTTCCTTATATTTCTAATTATCTGAGTTGAAAATTTTTTGCTGAGTGATCATTTGAATGATCCAGAAATTCTGCAGTGCATGAGATGGGTTCTGTACTGCAGGTGAACATTGTTTTCATACATTCTCTAATTTGCTCTAAATTGGGTTCTCTGCAGACCCGGGACATCAGTTGCAGCGAGCTCCATACTTCTGGGCTTAGTTTGTTTAGGAAGAGCAGCTTTTGTGTTTCCTTTGTCATTCATGATTAACTTGACGAAGAAATCTCCACATGAGAATATCACCTTCGGTCAACAAGTAAGCAGTTGCATGCACCTGAGTTTGATCCCGGTTATTATTTCAACGTGACTATTATCCATTCTTCTCATTTGATAGGTGATCATCTGGTGGGCTGGACTCATGAGAGGCGCTGTGTCTATAGCACTTGCTTATAATAAGGTGAACTTGTAGATTTGATATGTACAACCTCCAACTCAGCTACTACTTGATATGGTTTTATAGTATGACTTCTATTAATGATGTCAAATGTTTCGAACTAAACATCATGAGTCTTATGTGTTGCCGTTTCTTGATGAATTGTCTGTCTCCTCCAGCATATTCCTGAAACAAGTGGCTTTTTTAACCTTTTGCAGTTTACTAGATCTGGGCATACTCAAATACGACCGCATGCAATAATGATCACGAGCACTATTACTGTTGTTCTTTTCTCAACTATGGTGACGGATCCCCTGCTTCTAGCTTCGACACTGTTTTTACTTCATTTCAATACAAGCTCAAAGCTCACTTTCCTTGTGTCTTGCATAGGTATTTGGTCTATTGACCCAGCCTCTTATAAGGATTCTGCTACCACCACAGAAACAGCCCACCAGCGCTACATCGTCTGGTCCTAATACTCCAAAGTCAGTGACAGTACCACTCCTTCGGAACCATGACTCTGAAGCTGATCTGGGTGATGTACATCCGCCGACTAGTCTACGCATGCTTCTAACAACCCCCACTCACACTGTGCATCGTTATTGGCGTAAGTTTGATGACACGTTCATGCGCCCAGTGTTTGGTGGACGCGGGTTCGTTCCCTTTGTTCCTGGTTCACCAACTGAACGGAGTACACACTGATTTAGATGAAAGCCAGGGTAGAGTTGAGATATAATGGAAACTTTTGTTGTGCGAGCGTAGTCAGATGTACCTGGAGACATCTTATGACCTTCGACGGTGCTTGATCATTTGGTGTCCTCACGGTGCTAGATTGTATTAGTTTTGCATTTTTACATATATGATGAATATGAATAGACAATTACTCGACTGTTTTCAGTTCACTATAAATTTTTCTGCCATGTATCTGGGGAAGTGATTTACTGTCAACATGCCACACTGCAAATCGACCATGCCATTGCACGAGGCTGCTACATTCTATACAATTGTAACCTATTTTGTATATTTAACCTATGTGATATTCCCTGAACATTTCGATAACCCTAGTAAATGTCAGATGATCAAATCTGAGGTTGATAAGCAAATCATGTTTCTCTGTTTCTTTTTGTTCTTATCCTTTTTGATTGGCCTAGATTGCTTTTCAATAATTGGTACTTGCAGTTTCGTAACGAGTCTTGAGCTTTCCTTTTTTACTTCCTTTAGTGGTTTTTTGGTACATTTGCTTAGATAGAAACAAATTTAAGTATGAAGGTAGGCCTATGAGTGCCAGTAGAATCATTAAATCCGTTGAAGGATTAGTGACATGGATTCACCATACTCATGCTCTCCATAAAGAATCTGGCCTTGAGTAAAGGTTTGTTCCAGTTGTTTGGAAGAAGCCTTAGAGACCTTATTGTAAACTGAATACTGATGGTAGCTTGATCTCTGGGGTTGCTGCAGCCGGGGGTATTTTGAGAGATTCTAATGCTTAGCTGTTTTTGCTTTTTGTATTAATTCGGGCCGGATTACCATAGTTGAAGCTGAGTTGCAGGCCTTATTGATAGGGATTCAAATGTGTGTGCAGAGGCATATTTTAGAGTTGAAACCGATTCTTATACTGCGTATCGGCTCATTCATTCCCCTAATATTGTTCCTTGGCATTTACAGTGTCCTGTGACAAAGATTAGGAACCTTTTGGTTTGTCACAGTATTGAAGTTCACTGTGTGGAGGGTGGCCAACTATGCTACTAGGGGACATGATTTTCATCAATTAACCATTTATAAGGTTGTTGAACAACTAGGCAAAATTCGGGGTATTCTGATTACAGATATGCCACAACTTCCCTATTTGCGCAAGGTTATAGTGCTTATATGATGACAGTGTTATGCTTTTATGGTGATGGGTATATGCATTTGTAATTCGACTTATTACTTGCATGCATAGAGTTGACGGGTCCTTGGTTTCTTTAATGACTCTTGTAAGTTTTGTTTGGAGGTAAGGCACATACGCACCCCTCCTTTGCTTTTATATATTTTTCGTTATTAATAAAAAATTCATGTCTCGGGCTTGGATTTTCAAGCCAAGATATTTCCTTTAAAAAATAAAATCACAAATTCACTCTGCTTCGCCATACTTTTGGGTGGGGAGAAAGAACGCAGTGGCGCTCATACGAGAATGCACTCTGAATTCAGAAAAATAATTGATAAATGAATATACGAGCATTACAAGTTATTCTACAGATTTGCTTATGGAACAGGGGTATGACGCATAGCGTAAACGAACTGTTTGCTGCTTTCTGATGGACAATATCAGCGTGTACACAAGGAAGAAGAAAGAATGAAGACCCTGAAAATACAGTTCTATTTATATCTGTGCCACGTGCATCCTTTCCTCGTCGCCTTCTTCACTCGTGTTTTTCTGGAAACTGTTTTCATCATTTGATGATGGCAACAATTCTGCTCCTCTCTTTATGTTATTCTCACTGGTTAACACAGAGGAAAGCTGATCAACTGCGACAGCACTCCTTTTGTAATTCCAAACGAGCATGGAAATGTAGTCCTGAGGGCAAATCAGACCTTGATCTTTAAGGCAACTCCGTTGCTCCTCAACTGTTTTTGAGTCCTCCAGCTTTATATATTCAAGCAACGCTTCCTCGTGATCTGGTCTCCAACCAACTGGAAAAGGGGTATAGTCGGTCTCTGGTACGAGAGACATTCTAGTATATTGCAGTCCATCAATTGATTCGGCAAGACCCATTCGTAACAAATTATGATACTCCGGTGACTGCCCTTTCCTTTCCTTTAGAGGACGACTCAAATTCCGAGAACCAATCTTGTAAACCTTTGCTCGTGACCTTAGCTTGTACTTTGCTGCGTACAGCTTGGCAAGTGAACCTCTAATGATGTAAGAACAGAAGTTAACTATTTTTTTCCTGTTGTCAGCATATCGATACCACTCAACCATCATTGACAAAAACTTGTTCATTTGCGCATTCGTGTGAGCTTGGGTAGCATGGAACATTCTAAAACAAGGCTGTGGATCTGGATCCCTGTCTCCCTTGAGAAAGTTCAACTTTCGGAACTGCTTGATGCAATGTTTCAAGCTAGCTGTAACTGAGAGCAATGTGCCAACACCCTTTTCACTGATAATCTTTCCACCAGTGGCAGTATAGCGTAGAGTAGGATACACAACTCTACGGCATAATACATGGTCAAGAAACATAATACCCTTAGTTATGTGTTCAATGGGGAGGCTTTCGTTGTCAAGTTTTAGCATATACTTTTGATCACAAAACTGTATCAACTGCTTTCTCAGAGTAGCAGCATCTGCCCTTGGTCCCCTAACTCCAATCAAAATATGACCACCAAAACGTATATAATCCATCTTCCTAGTTTTATCCGGGCCACTAGTTGGAACAAATTCTGGCCAAGACGTATTTCCTTGTTCCCCATCACCATCAGCACTGTTCCATATGACATCACTCTTTGAAGGCTGATAGAATTCCTTAATTTTACCCTCCATCCAGCGGTCGAATTCATCAAGGCATACATTAGCTAAAAGAGGACTAAGGATTCCACAATGACCCCATGAAGGCAACTTCTCAGCCTCCTCCGGTGCAAACCCAAAAAAAGTCTCTAACCAATATGGATCAGGCTTTGGCTCATCTTCTGCCAAAACTCTCTTCTTCTGATACTTTCTTTTCTTCTTCTTTTTCTTCTCCCCATCATCAACTTTACTTCTGATTACAGGCGTCGTCAATGCATCCTTTATTAAATCAACCACCTTCTTATCCCGAACATCTCTCATTAGAGAACTAATCACCATCCCGACCTTCATTCCATCCAACACAGTACTCAAATCGCCCTTCATATACCACAAGTAGCCTGCAAAACTCCTCCTAATTACCCTGAGAACCGTATGGGCATTCCTTCCTGGCCTAAATGCATACGACTTCTGTGAAAACCGCGCCTCATAAATTGGCTCTAGAATCATAAATAATACCTCCTGAATGATTCTGTCCTGAAATGGGGCTGGCCGAGTGGTTGTCAAAATTTCTCTAATTTTCCTCTTGGACAATGACTCGTAATCTGTCTTGTCTTTGGGAGACCTAATATAAAACTGCAACCTAGCTCCCCACTTAAACCTATCATCAAGAACAGCATTGCGTAAGGCCAGCAAATCCTCAAGTGCGGACCGCGTGATAGCACTGCGAGGCATGTAAGCTCCCGTCTCATCAGCACATACTTTCTGATAAGCCAAAACCCACAACTCAAGTCTTCTCAAATAGCTGGTCAAATTGGTAACAGTTTTCTCAGGTTCTCGGAAATTTTCAATCCACATTTGAGAACACACTGCAACTCCGTCCTCTTTCATCAAGGTGGCCGGGTCATTCGGGTCCGGCACTCGACTAGAATATGTAGTACTACTACTGGGCATAAATAATGCCCTAAACAACACAAACCCATAACCATTTTTACAGCTGAGATTGTTATTCAACTGTGGAATGAGAAATATGGGGTGGTGGTTTCTTTTTGAAAAAATCGTGTATTTGCTTCTAAGTCCTCCGTAGCTCAACAATTTCACAGTTCGATGCATTTAACTAAAATAGCATACCAGGACTCGAAAATCAAAAAAAAAATTTGAATCTTTAATCAATCTCATGAACAATAATACTAATCCAGAATTATATATCAAATGGAAAAGGAAGATTGAAAAGGAATCAAAGTTTTCAACAAAAACCTTACGGTAAATCGATTTTAAGCGTCGATTGGAGGTCGAAGCGTAGAACACCTGGAATTTCAGTGTTCAACAGAGTTTACGGGTTTCTTTCATTCGTTTGGAGCAAGAATAGTTAAACCCTAAACCCTCAACTCAATACCCACAAAAAGGAAAATGGGTAATTGGCACAAATGGTCCCTAAGTTTTCCTTATATGCTTTACGGGTCCCAAATCTTTATTTGAGCCCAAACAGTGCCCAACTTTTGATTTTCTTGCCCAAATGGTCCCTCTTTTTTTTTTTTTTAAATTATTATTATACAGTTTCCGTTGAACGACAATCGGAACCATTTGCGCCGTTTCCCTTTTTTCAACCTTATTTAGAGGACAAATTTAACAAATTACTATAGGTTTCATTCTTTCATTTATTGTGTGACTGCTACTTCAAATCACATAAAATTGTGAATATAAACTTATCATGTTTTAATGAGTTTATATTCATCATTTTTTAGATACTACTCAGGTAATTCGCTTTCTCATGAAATCATACTTGTGAAATACATAGATAAATTTCATTTGTATTTCATTGTGTGTGTGCACACACCGCATACTCAAAATAATACACATTAACGTTGTTTTTCAAAACCTCCCAGAAAAATAGAAACAACCGAACACTTAGAAATAATAATAGTTTCCTTTGAAAGAGAATTTGAAAACAACTATGCATCATACACAAAATGCTCCAAATGCATCATACCCAAAATAATTATAACACACAATGTATCCTTCTAAATCACACCTTAGTTCTCAAGGATTTAGCCATTAAATCTCTACCTATCCGCAATCCACCCTATTAAAAGCACTTCAGAAAATGCTTGCACAAAAAAAAGGGGTCTTAGCTCAGTCACTGGTATCGACATTTGCCTTAAGAAGTGCTCGCGTTACGACTATGTACTGAGAGGCTGCTCATATGGCCATTTAGAGCAGAACTGTCAGCCTCCTTCTCTTGGAAGAACCTGTCTCGCTCAACACGTCTAGCAGGGGGTGGTGATAGAGCAACCACTGGTTTTCCTATAATGGCTTCTTGCTTTAGCTCCATAGTAGGTGGCTGTGCAGCCACTTGCATAGGCTCCATAGTTGGTGGCTGGATAGGTTCATGCTTTGGCCGCTCTAGATTTAATGGCCTTATGATAGGGCTATGGGGCATTTCTCCAGGAATAGAATGTCCCTTCGATCTCAATTGCCAATCTCTTTGGCCATCTTTGTCTTCGGGTAGTAGACGAGCTTTTCCTTTCCTTATCCTGTCCAGTAATTAGTGTCACTACAAGTTAGAAAATGGAACTCATATTCAAATACTAATGATGATGATATTGATGATAACATGACTGAAGCAGAAGCCATATATGAATGTTTGTAAAAGAAACCTGGCTAGCTTTACAAAAAGTTTATGGTTCAAAATCTCAAATAAATATTTGCCACAAGCATAACCTCAAAACCTGCCAATTGGTAGAAATATATATTTACCTTCGAAGAAGTTGTTCAGCTTCTTCCTCTTCCCCTGCCTGTTAATGGTTAATGTGAGTTGATACAACCATTGTTTCACCAGAGACAAGGGCATCGTGTCTCCGTAGAATTCTTTCAAGCTGATCGTTAAGCTCAATAGCTCATGTAACCACCTTGTCATCCCTATCAAATACAAAAATCTAAAACTGAAACTTCGATATCACAAATATATTTGCTATAGGGATCTAATGACTGTGTTCAAATTATACTGGTATTTTTACTCAAGTTATCTCCACCAAAATTTTCTGTTTGTTTATATCTAAGAAATTTGGGTGTCCTGGAAATAGAAATACATGATGCTCCTGGACACCTAGTACATAATTTCAGTGCCCTTGCGCATACCACTTCAATGATGCAATAAAGCCTAATAAGCAAGATAGACAAATTTTTGTTTTCAAAACATGGGAGAAGGAACAGATTCCAGATGTGGAAGAATTTCAAGATATCATTCATTTATCAGAAAATGGTAGCATTGGAAGGGGAAATCCTATAACAGTTTCCACCGTACAAGTTTTTCCATAATACTTCTCATACCTAGACCGATATCTATAGCTATCATAATTGCAAGAAACTGAACAATTCTTCTGAGGTCAATGATCAAGGAGGGAGTATCTGGGAAGTCCATGTTGGAAAGTATGTTTTACTTGGGACTGTTCTTACCGAGAAGTTATTGCCAGATGCATTACTTGTTGCTTGTGAAATGAACACTGTTCGACAAGATCAAGTGTGAACTCATCCTTTGCTCCCTGGAAGAAAAATCATGTTGTAACAATAATCAGGTAAAATGAATAAGGCAAACAAGGCAAACAAACACAATAATCCTGCAAGTAATGGTGAAATCCACTAACTCACTTTTTAATGTCCTAGAACTAGGGCATGATAAAATTTTATTCCTTCTATGGTGCTATTCCTTTTTTCTAGAACTAGGGCATGATAAAATTTTATTCCTTCCATGGTGTTATTCCCTCCCTTTTTTTTTACCTTCTCAATTACTGATTATTTTATACATGGCCTACAAATGTTTGCTCAAAATTCTCAGTTATCAGGCTTTAAGGAGATAATATAATATGAAACCTCTGAGAGAGGCGGCAGACAGCTTTATGCCTTTCTTACTCAACGGTAGTTTGGCATATACATATACATGCAAACACACATGTAGAAGATAAAAGAATAAAAGACAGAAATACTATCAGTTTAACTATCCCACTCAAGTTGAAGAATCTTGTGTGCGCCAAAAAAATGACAAACTGTACTAAAACCCTCAAATTTCAATAAAGATACCTAACCCTAAATTTTCATATAAGAACCAGCTTTATGTAACACTTCCTCCCAAACAAAAAGGCAGTCTATCTCAACTTGTTTGGTCTTCCATGGAAAACTGAATATGGGTCAAATTGAAAAAAGCAACAGCTTCATTACCAATGAGCTAACTAATTGGTTTATATGTCAAATCCAAGTTCTTTTTGACAAATGTTTCAACCATAATGGACCATTTGACTTAATCTTGAACTCAATTCCAATCAAGGTGTTGATTGCAGAGTGCAGTTTTAGGTTTCTGGGGGAGTTGGTGGCTAAACCCGCTGCCTAGTGCATTAGGCCTATCATCATCATTTAGTTTGGATCAATATATTCATTATAGTGTTTCTTCGTTCATAACTTTCCAACCACTACAAGTTATAAATGCTTATCATTTCTCCTACATCAGCTAACCATTGAGAAGTATCACGTTAAACTTGTCAGCAGAAGAATACAAATTATTATGACAGTAGATACCTGAGAATGTTGAGTATCAACAGCGTTAAGGACGTCCCTCAATACCTCCAAAGCAGTGCCAGCTTTCTGAAGAAGACTGGAAAATTGAAATTGTTTAAGGTAAGATAACCAAAAGGGCTAAAAAGCCATAAATTCAAGATCAACAGTAAATAATTTCCAATCCCCTTTGGTACAAGAGTATCTATAGGAAGAAAAAATAGTACCTTGATCCAGAAACATTTTGAGGATGTGTTTGTGGTCCTTTTCTTTCAAAAGGAGGAGCCTCAGATTGTTTATTTGCTGAGTTATTCTTATTCTCTGATGTAGAATGAGGTCTAGCAGTGTCAGAACTTTGAGGAAATTGCACTCCTGCATTCTGGAAAATGTTCTGATGTAAACCCCATCTCCAACATCTTCAGTTTTTCTACGGAGCCAAATAGGGCTCCATATAACCAAGCACAAGCAGCCAACTCAGAAAACCACATGTGGCCTCATACATGTGGTGGCTTGTGATTGGTAGTCGGGCTCCCTTATGGAGCCCTGTTTGGCTTAATAGAAAATGGGGTCTTAGGTGCTATTCATAATTTCATATAAAAATCTCATAGTTCAATAGCAAGCAAATCAGTAGAAGTACATATCAGACCGTAAAAAAACGCAAACGTTATTGAATAATAATGAAAGCAAGGTATTTAAGTCTTTGTATTTGAGAAAGACTTCCTTAGCATACAAATCGCTTCCTTTTATTAGACATCTGCCATTGACTGCTATACAACCGCAAGAGACATATTTTATTAGTAGTAACTTCCATAAATTTAGAGAAGTATTTAATCTTTTACTGGTTAAATGCACATAGTGAACAAGCCAGTATTTTATTGAGATACTGCATAGAGATCTATTTATGCCTCTTCAAGTTAAAATGGTTTTTATACTAGACATTGAGATTAATCAAAAAATATAATTCAGATTGAACTAAAGTCATCCTGTTGGATCAATCCAAAATAAAAGAAAACGAATTTGGACGGTCCAGTATCTAAGGAAGAGTTATTATTTTCATGGTAAAAAAACAAGAATGCAAATTCCATGCCAAGATTAAATCCTTGAACTGCTCAAATTTAACAAAGTATAGACTAGTACAACACAGAGGGGATAGGCTCTAAAAGCATTTGCTTCATGCAGACATTGATTCAACATTTCTAAAAGCTTGAAAGTAATATTCAGCTTGACGTTTATATACCACCAATTCACCGTATGCGGAATAATATTGAGGGAAACCCCCAGAACTTCCACCAACAGATGTTTGAGCTGCATCTAAAAGGAGAAAAATCTTTTCCCCAAGGGAAAGATTCAACTGTACAAACAGAGATTGGAAAAAGAAAATGGTTATTGCTTCTGTCAAATAAATGGCAAATGACTTAGCACAAGAAATGGGAGAATCTCCACCTTTTTCTTTACTATTTTCACAAGTTCGGGAAGAATTCCCATGTCAATGACCTGCTTATGAATATGTTCTCCAATATTATTAATCAACATCTCAAGCAGCTGTCAAATACAGCCAGAAACGAGTCTTAGGAAATGCTTTCAATAAGTGGACAGGGGGCACATATAATCCAACACCACTAAAGGGATTCACAGAAGTAAGCAGAAAAATAAGGAATCTGTAAGTACTTACCATTACTGTCAATAATTGAGTGTTTGAATGTTTGCTTCCCAGGCATTTTTTAATAGCTTTTACAACATCTTTAGCTTGGCTGTACTACCAAAACCAGAATAGAAGTCAAGTGGCTAAGCTGACATTAAGAAACTGTTAATGTTAAATTAAACAACTCCATCCTGGTCTTGATATTTAACTAGATTAAGCTAGAATGGATACATGATACCAGTTATTAATAAATTTGGCCTTCCAAATGTAGAATGGATAGATGATACCAGTTATTAATAAAGAAGTAAAAAGAAAATTGTTAACAGCTGAATCAAGGAAGAGAGAAAACAGCCAATTAGAAAGCTTTGTCAAAAAATCGAAGGCCCAACAGACTTCAGGAACTTTTATGTATCGGAGAGCAATGAACCTCAAAAGTAGCAATGACCCAAACGCAGAACAAAACTATTGAATTATACCTGTGATCATGGGTAACTAATTCGCAGATCTCTATGTTTTTTGCCCAATCCATTTCAGTAAGCTTGTCGTTGGTGGCAGAGATTACAAGTTCATTTGCCATATTTGTGACCCTGCTGTAGGCAAGAAACAGAGAATTAACATCACAAGCACTTGAACCAGCATCTCCATTGAATTTCAAATAAAATCAAGTATATCAATCTACAGAGAACGGTATCAAATCATAGTTTATTGGTTCTTACTTACTTAACTCATGAAGGACATATTCTGTCACCAGTACTGATACATTAAATATTAGCAGTACCCTATGCTAATCAATAATCAATTTGCAGGTTGATATGTGCTGCTCAGCACTTCTATAGTTTCTTAGTATGCACTATAAATTGTTGCAAAAAATAAACTATGACCATGGATGACAGTAGTTCTTTCATCCGAGTTCAACAAATATTGTTAAAGCGACACTAAACTCAACTAGCTCTCTTAACTTATTAATCATCAGGCATCTGCAACACAATCAGTCTCAGATAACTTCCACATAAATGTAATCAGGAAATGTGAACACTTCTGTCAACAAGCACATTATGACATTTGAGCACCGGCCATTACAATCTCAATGCAATGCATACTTTCGAGACAACATATTGTGATATTTGGTAGTAATGGATAAATGTCCATTGCATACTTCTAGAGCTGGAACAGACATCCTTGTGTAAGTTAAGTGGTTGTTTGTCAACTGTTTTTAATCTCAAACCTGCCACCAAAACTATAGACCCCGCATTTTCCAAAATCAACTGTGATCACCTGTCAACTAATAATAATGGAAAATATTTTTCCAGAAATTAATCGTTAGAGAAAAGCAAGATATCAATACTAAGAACTAGAGAATAACAAACATCATAAGATGGGCCTTTTATTGGTGTAGCTTTTCTGGAAAGTAACTTTAGGGGAGAAGGTAAGGTGAATAATTAAGGAAAGATTATCGGAAAATGTGAAATGCGATTTTTTTTTAATTTTTAAAAAGAAAAAAAGATAAACAAGTGATTGGAAATGAAAATTTGATTTGTGGACTAGCATTTTAGCAATAATGACATCTTCTAACATGTTCTGCAACATAAAACAGTATACTTCCGTTGGTCCCAAGCAAAAGCAATCTTCAAGATTTCAATTCATCACTAGTTTTTTGCTTTTACTTTCTTCCTTATATGTTTTCCCCAAAATTCAAAAATTCCATACAAAATGTAATGATGGGTTTCACTTTAATCGATCTCTGATCTTCTTTAGGTCTGCTCAACATCAAAATATTACAAAGAAGAAGCGAACTTGCGTTTCATTTCACAAAAACATTATAACTCAACTTCAGATCTCAATCCATCCGAGACAGAAAAGAACTTGCAAGTTATCTCAAAAGATGTGCTTTACATGAATCCCAATAGAGATAGATAGCGGGCAAAAAAGAAGAACAAAAAGATACAAATTAACGAACAAAATATAACTTCAGCAGTCATGTAAAGAAGACAAAGGCAAGCATACCGGGGGAACCAACGAACCAGGAAAAAACAAAACCAGCAGTTCTTCAATAAACAAAATGTCTGTATATGTGTTAGATACTTAGATCATAGACGTAAATCGTTAACATTACCTAAATACAACTGTTTAGATGATTAAAAAATAGTTATTCCAAGATTAACTGGCCGCACATTTCTCTGTATAATAATAATTTAATGACAATAGGAAATAGCACTCAAGAAACTACTCAGGAGTCAGTTAGGCCCTGCGGTGAAACTGTGAAAGTGATGGTTTTATAAGCAATGGCGGCGGGCGGATGCCCTTTCGACGGTGAGGTGTTTTCTGGGATTAGCAATAATTATTCTGTTGAGATAGAGCCCAGAAAAAAGGAAGGAGTGTCAAATCTAAGCGCACTCGTGGCGTGATGGATTATGGAACAAAAGACAGCTAGAGTTGTTGTTTTGCTTTCCTGGACGTGGGTCGATACAGACAGATAGATAGAGCTTCTTCTTGACAACGTATATTACAGCTTAATAAAATACCGCTTTTGCACTGGTACAGTTTGGCAAAAAGAAGGAGGGATTGAAAGATTGAAACTAAAGTTTGGTAATGACCAGAATGCTGTTTTTTGACGGTGGAAACTAATTGAAAGATTTGAAGAAGATAATAACGATAGATTAAGAAAGGTGATAATGGTATAAAATTTTAAAGATGAACAGACAATTATTATGCATACCTCTTTCTGCATTACATTTGGTGTATTCTTGACTTATTACCCATCCTCTATGTCAAATCTATGAGTATATTACACATGCGCCACGTCATCTTGATTAGTTGATTATGTTTTTTTATGTTCAAACGATTTCAAGGCATGGTTTTGATATCTTTTTACGCACTATATTTTTGGTTAACTATCTATACAGTGATCACCTTTTAATTTATTTGAGTTAATAGTTCAACCAGTGATTTGATGGGTTTACCAAATTAATATAAGAAGCATCATAACATGATCAATGTCACATTAGCATTTCCAATATATATTTCTTTGGACATTGTCATTTAAAAGAGAGGTACACGTGAAAAATCAAGTGAGCGGCATAATCTTCTCTTATTTTCCTTTTTTCTAAATCATTTTTTTCTTCTTTACCCCACTTTTTAATTATTTGTTTGAATCACCACTTTATATACTGTCTTTTTCCATTTCTCCCACTTTTGCCTACATTTCTTTTCATTTCGTTTTCAATTAAAATTAAGATAATCTCTCTCTCTATCTCTCTTCCAAATCATACCATTCTATTAGAAATGGAAAATTTATTTGTTAAAAAAAAATTCTTTTACAAAATATTTTACAAAAAAGTGATTTGACCGTAATACTTTGTATATTGTGTGATTGAGGGAAAAAGTAGTTAATGAGTGAGATGGTTAAATTAGCATATATTTTGTTAAAGCATCTTATAAAAGATTTTTTTTTTAAAATAGGGCCCAAATTCATCAAAGTAGAATTAGTTTATTTGGCCAAAAGGTTAACAAAAATGGAGACAAAGTGAGTATTAACTTTATCATATTATCTCTATTGATATTTTCTCTACTCGTGTGTGTGTATGTTTTTTTCTTTTGCAAACCAAATAGAGACTTTCATTATGAGTCAAATGAGGCATCACAAGCTAGATTGTTTACAATGAAAGCAGGGGGATTAGAATCCCAACACATGTTTGAATGAAAATCAAAAGCTCGCCTAGCTAATAAGTATGTCACTACATTTGACTGTCTCCCAATTGACACAAACTGACAATCCATCAGATCTCGAGTAATCATTTTAATCCGTTCCAGCAGAGGACCTTCAGGGGCTCTGATTTGTAGCTCATGAACAAGACCTATGACATTACAAGCATCATATTCAAATATCACCCGCTGAAAACCCCATTCCCATGCCAACTGAGCTCCTTTCAGGAGTGTCCAACACTCTCCAACATGTGGCAAAAAAGACCACAGCGCCACGTTCGAGCATGCTGCCAATAACTTTCCATTATGATATCGGCAAACTACACCCAACCCAATCCGTCTCTCACCTGCCGACACCACCGCATCTACATTGATTTTAACCCAATTCTCTCATGGCAGTTTCCATTGATCCTTCATCCTCTCCACTTTCTTTTTCCCATGTACACATTGGAACTCTTCAAGGAATCCCTTCGCGTCAGTAAAAACTCCCTCTACTCTACTCTTCTTCCCCTTCCAAACCGCTTCACTGCGAATCTGTCAATATTTCCATAAGTCCACCAGAAACCATGCAAACAAAGATGGATCCAAATCTCGCCAAGCATGTAATATGAAATCACCGACATGGCCCCCAATAAAATCCCTCATTCAGGCACCAAACACACTATCCAACCAAACTTTATGAACTCGTGCATACCCAATCAAGGCATGGAAATAGTCTTCCTCCCCCACCCTGCATCGAGGACACTTCGCATTAGTCACCATATGGCGTCTCCATAATGTATGCTTTGAAGGTAAAATATCTATGAAAATCTTCCATACAAAAAACTTAATTTTACTTGGGATTTGTATATTCCAAAGAGCTTTCCACCATCCCTTTAAACCATTTCCTTTGGCGACCTGTGTCTTATGCCTAAGTTGCATCTCAAGGTAATTTCCTGATCGCACATTGTGTTCTCCATTTGCCTCAAAACGCCAAGTTATTGTATCGTCAGTATTAATATTACCACATGGCATGGATAAAATCAATTCCACATCCATTTCATGGAAACGTTCTTTAATAATGTTCTCCCTCCACTCTCTATTCTCATCCATCAGTTCCGACACTCATATCATATGGTTCTCCCAAGTTGAAAGGATAGGTTTGAAAGAGAACGGCCTAGGAAGCCACAGGCTAGAGAAAACTAGAGCCTTCTCCCTACTCCCAATCTTCTATCTCACCCCCTTCTTAATAACTTTTTGTCCCAATATAATACTGCGCCATAAGTAGGAGCATCATGGTTTACATTCAGCATCCCAGAAGTTTGAGAATATATGAT
The DNA here is from genome assembly GCA_963692815.1 of Nyctanthes arbor-tristis. Lineage (NCBI taxonomy): Eukaryota > Viridiplantae > Streptophyta > Magnoliopsida > Lamiales > Oleaceae > Nyctanthes > Nyctanthes arbor-tristis. Next base: position 64,428 of record CAVNYN010210096.1, read on the forward strand.
ATTTGGTCCTCAAGATCTCTACTACCAACGAATTTGGAGACGTGAGTAACCGCCAGCTTTGTTTAGCCACTAATGCTCTATTGAATCCTAACAAATCTCTAAACCCCATTCCCCTTTCGAACTTAGATTTACACAGCCTGTCCCACAACATCTACTTGGGGCTTTTCCTCTCACTAGAATCCTCCCACTAAAAGGAGGATGCCGGTTTAGTTAATTCATCGCACAATTCGCCTGGGAGTTTAAATAAACTCATAGTGTAGTTGGGAATTGATTGAATAGCAGCCTTGATTAACATCTCTTGGCCTCCAATTGAGAATAGCTTTCGTCTCCACCCCTACAGCTTTTTCCAAACCTTACCTTTTAGCCCTTCAAAAACTCCAATTTTACTCCTACCCATGAAAGCTGGCAAACCCAGATAAGTATAATGAGATCTATTTTTGCCAAATCCAAAGAGCTCAATAATTTGGGACCTCGTAGCCTGGTCCATATTAGGACTAATAGTGATTTGGGATTAACCTAAATTCACCTTTTGACCCGATACCCGCTTATAAATTTGTAGAATATGCACAATCTCCTGACACTCAGCAATATTAGCCCTTCCAAATAGTATACTATCATCAACAAATAAGAGATGACTGATTTGCGGTCTATACCTGTTACACCTGAAACCCCCAAGTCTCCCTTCCTTCTCACCCTTCAAGATGAGTTGGGACAAGCCGCCGTACACAAGAGAAATAGATGGGGGGATAATGGGCACCTCTGTCTCAATACCTTAGACGTAATGAAGTCCCCCATTGGCTTTCCGTTTATTAAAAAGGAAAATTTTATCAATGACCAAGTTTCTCCAGTGTTCTGAAAAGCCCATCTGTTTTATCATTTTAACTATAAAGCTCCACCCCATGTTGTCATACATCTTACTCAAATCCAGTTTCAGAGTCATCACCCCATTGTCCCTTCTAGCTTTCCACCGAAACGAATACACGAGCTTGAAAGCACAAATGGCATTGTCAATGATGAGCCTTTTAGCACCTCGATTCTTACTGTTTAATTAGGTTAATTAAGGAAATTCTTATTTTCATAAGATCTGTGTGCAAAGACATGATAGAATATATGTTTTTTTAGTCATGAGGAAATCAGGTCACGTCATCTCTTCATAAAAGTTAAATTTTCCAAACACTTAGCCAAAATTCTTTTGTTATTTGCTGCATCAATACTATCGGCAATATCAATACCTCCGTGTGCATAGGTAACTCACTGGTTTATCGATACTGGAAGGTGTATCGATACTTTTAGTTGGTTGGATTTCTCTCTATTTTATTGATACTACTAGAAGTATCGATACTTTTTATTGAAATAACCATGATATAACATCTTCAATTTTGTGTACCAAATGTGATTTATATGAATATTAAGTCTCTTCGATAGTTCTTTCCAAAGGTACATAACATAATAAAGACATTTATAACATACTCCTTTACTTCATTCATAGTCATCATAACAAAAGTAAAGAGGGTCAAATTACATAGCAAAAGTTCTCCTTGTCTCTTATTGTCACGAATAGAATTTTAACAACAGCAGAAGCCATTCACTGTAGTAAAGACGATCCGATTGCGTACTATGTTTTTGAAAATAAAAGTCATTGCCACAATGTTTAATTAATTTCGAGGACGAAATTCATTTAAGGCGGATAGATTGTAACATCCTGCAAATTTTGAGGCAAATATATCGTTATTCTGATAAGGATTAAATAATTGCTTGATAAGATTCCAAGCTTATTACCCAATTAAATGTTCAAAATTAGAATATGACAACGGGATCATATTGAAATGCATCAATGGTAAAGTTACAAAATTGTCAGTCAACTGAACGCCAAGAATTGGAATGTGACAATATAATCGTAACGAATTGCAAAGTTGTAAATTGCCATTCAATTGAATGATAAAAATTGACAATGATGAATTAACCACTCTATTGATAATATCGTTATATTGTATAACCACATGAGTTTGCTATTAATAATGTAAATGTTATTTTGACAATGAACCGTTTTAAATACCACAAGAATTCTTGAATTGTATTAGAAAATTAAAAGATTGTTACTCAATTGACGATAGAGAAAGAATTAAGTCCTCAATTAACGTTAACTAAAGAACGGTGACTTAATTGAAAGATAATGCAAAAGGGAGGGACTTCTCAGCCAAATTCCCACCAAGTGTACGGTATCCGTCGCGCCACGTGTCACAATTTGGTTGGTGAAACTCAAAATTTATTAAAAACAATTAAATCTCAACTATTATATAAGTGCCCTTGGGTTCTCAAACTCCCAAACCATTTCCTTTGCTCTCTCAAACCCCAAAATCCGTCTAACATGGCCAAGCGAAGGAGAAAACCAATAAAAACCCACCAAAACCCTTATTTGTCCTTTGAAAATGGTCCCTTACCATATATAGAAGGATTATAGCTTGAAAATAGCTTTAATTGAGAAATATCAAGGTTTTAATGACGCTTTTCTACTTAGGATTATTCGAAGAAACTTTGAGGTGAGAATTATCACTTTGATTTCCTTTTAACATTGATAATGTTTTAAAATGCTGAGCATGTATTTGATTAAAGCAATGAATATGGATTATGATGAATAGAAAAGAAAGATTGATATATTGCATTTTGAAGCACTAGTTGCTCTACTCATTCTGTATCTGTTCTGCTCTGCTCTGTTGCTACACTAGGAGTCATCTAATGATACCAAGATGGGTGACGATTAGTGTGATATCTGTTCTGTATCTGCATTGATCTATTTGGAATTCCAGTAGGGGTCAACCGGGATTCAAATGTGGATCCACTTAATTATACATGGCCATGATTGAATTAATATGATTCTTGCGCGCACCACGGGTAGTAGTTTAACTAGTGATAGGGCCCATCTGTGCATTGAAAAGTTTTGTGCATTGAATGACTTTCTGGAAAATAAATCTTTTAAATAAAAGATAAATCAAAGGGTTTTGTTACTCACTGAGTACTTTGTACTCATTCCCTTCCTTACTACATTTTTGTAGATGATTGAAGCTATAATATTTGGAAAGTAAGGCAAGCTAGGAGTTGGATCGTGCTCGCGAACAGGAGTGGAATTGTGCATGTAGTGTAAACCTGCCTTTGAATTCTATTTTTCACTGTAAAAGTTTTCTAATGACTTAGCGTATTTAGTAATCAATAAAATATATTTATTAATACAACTTCTTATGTGTTTTTTTTATATTTTCTTGAAAAATCTAGCTTTAATGTTTTATTAAAAGTTTAACAATTTGTTAGCTTATATAATTAGCTTTATATGTTAAACTCTGTAAGATAAGGTCAGTTAGATTGTTCTGTACGTCCTGTCCCCGCTACGAAAATTGAAGCTTCCGCTACAGAATTTGTAAATTAATAAAAGATATTCGAAAATATTGTAAAATTAGCGGGGGCGTGACACTTAAGGGGTTCACCAACCCTTTCTATGTGGATTCTTATACTACCAAACTAAATATTACATCCACTTAGCAAAAGAATTTTAGTTAATTACATAGTTTCTTTCCCTCTATGGGAGTTCTGTGTATGGGAGTTCCGTGATGACCTGGCCATGAGTTACCTACTTTGATACCACTTGAAACACCACGACTGTGAGCTACTCTTACTTGCTTCTCCTTGCAAAGGTTTAGGTATAGTGATTATTAATGTGTATTATTTCTCATTTTAGAACTGTTAAAGTTGGTGACTTAATTCATTTTAAATGTTTATAATTTAAGTCTGTATTAAATCCATGTAACAGAGTTTCAGTGTTCATCCAAGATTTAACAAAGGTCCTGTATAAGTTTTTATTTTAATGTCCATTATTAACCATCATCCAACGTCAATGGTTAGCAGTAATGAAGCCGGTGATTTCTCATAGGTCTTGACTCAGTAACATTGGCATATAGACATCTGTGTCCAAGGCTTCCTGAGCTCTTGATTCGCATAGTTCCAAATACCTAGAATTTGGAAAACATGGAAAACATTAATAAGAATATTCAGTGAGAAACCTTTACACATATAGGTTTTCTTTTAAAAACATGAGTTTGGGCCCGAATTACATCATAAATCTGTTTTACTCCGAGCGCTCAATATAACTGGTTTAGTTATAACATAACATGAGGTTTGATCTTATGTCACCTAAGTGCCTCACCAAACTATAAATGATTCTGAAGGTTTGATCATCGACTACCTTGATAGCTTCCCACAATCCAACTGAAAAGAAGTACCTTGGCACATACCGAACATAATTCTGTTCTGAAACTGATGGAGAAAATCTAGATGTAATTCATTTTCTGAAAAATACACTTGTGCTTTAATTGCTATGTATCACATGAACTGAATCACATAGCTTACATAACATAGCATAACTTATCTCATCATTGTTTATCATGAATAATACTTGACATTATAGTATTTCTTGAATAATAACAACATCATCATATATTATCACATGTGAATTTGCTCACATAATAGCACCATCACCATCATGAATCAAAGAATATGTAATACATGGATATTTCTCTGATATTTCATAGAACACATGATAAAGAATGTAAAGATCACTCACATTAAATCCCTAATCGGGATTACTAAGTTCTTCTTTCCTTGCTTCTTTGGCACATCATGCCTTCACTTTCCCCTCGTATTCTTCAGTTTAAATGTGTATAAAGACGTTCTATCCTCATTTATAATTATGCATTATTTTCCTTATATATGAATGATGCACACTATTATTTTGGTACATGGAGATAGAATTTTACTCATGTAAATAATATATTTGATAGTTGGGGAATCAATATAGACATGGGCTAAAATATAAGGCCAAGAATTCATTTATGGAAGTGTGAGAGAGAGACAGAAAGGACGGTTGTGCCATGAAATGCGAAGATTCAAGCCAATTTATAGTCAAAGACCCCCAATACTTTCTTGACAAGTGGCTACTATTCATTGCATGCCACTTATCCTATTTAAATCCCTCCATATTTTCTTCCATGTGAGTATTTTGTTGTTCTAATTATATAGTTGCCAAGTGGCAACATGTATTGCCTATTATATTTTTTCTCATTTTCTGTTGTCTTTTTATCGACTCATCTTCAAACGAACTCAAAATAACGGGTTCTTAATGTCTATACAATACTCTTGTAGAGTACTATATAATGTAATTTTAAAAACTCTAAAATCAATAATGATATGAAAAGCTAAAATATTTTTAAAATAAACGACTAAAGTCGTCTATTACAAATATTAACATATTCTATATTGATCATTTCTCTTGTCATCACTTAATCATTAACATATTCCATAGTCTCGGAGTTGTAATAGTCGATTTGCACTTGGGTAATGATGTAGTGATGAAGTCCCTGGGTACTTGTAATAACAGCCCCAAATGTCCCGTTCAGTCACATAAATACAAGCATTCTCATCCGGCGTCACATCCCAAGAGCTTTGTGTTACTTCAAAGAACTTTCGTTGCATCATCTAGCATGTTAAAAAATATAGAAAAAGTGAATAAATATATTCAGTGAGTAATCTATGTATATGCAAGAATTTCATTTGAGAACATGACTTTTTAGAGCCCGAATTGCTCCATTGATTTCCTGAGTGCTGCAGAACTTGGTTCGGGCGGTATCAATACATGAAAAGGTTGGTTCATAGACTATCCTAGGTAGCCTCTCTCAACCCAAATCGAACTTGTTTGAAAAGGCATCTTGATGCCAATATCATAACCCGAGCTTAACTGAGATTCTGAGATTCTGAGGTTCAGAGGGAAATACATATGGAAGCAATTCATCTTTTTAACATGAATTTGTATAACTATCATGCATAAAGTAAAGCAATAACTTATCTTTGAAAGTTTTGTTTTATAGCAACAGCTCGAAGGAAGACAAAACCATACTTTTTGGCAAAGAAAAAGACAAGTTAAAGATCAATCCAAGTACAAAGATCACTCACCTTTGTCTTTTACTTCCAATTATTCAGCTTTTCTCTAAGTCTTTGAAAAACCAAAATAAGGGTGATGTTTATTTACGTAAAGCCTTTTTGGCTGAAAAGTAATGGTAAGCAAAAATATTTATACTCAATTTTCAAAGGGTGAAAGAGAATCTTTGGGAATCATTACCTTAAGCTCTGGACTTGTGAGTATTTCTCTAGCCTTATGACTAAGCATATTTCATTTATGACTATCTATTCACATGGAAAGTAGATCTTTATTGGGTATTTTGAATTTAATTTATTTTTCCTACTTCATATTTAACAATTTCCTAACAAGTATAAACTAATTAACTCAATTATCATAGATGAGTAAGTTCACAACACTATTATATTTAGTTGGGTCGTCACAAGCCTTCCAGGAACAAAAGCACTCTGAAAGGGTGAAATAAGACTAGCTAACACACGTTTAAGTCTATTGGCTATCGTTTTTGAGAGACTACTTTATACAAAACATTGCGTGAACTAATAGGTCGATAATCAGTATTACTAGCAGGGTTTTTTATTTTAGGAATAAGCAGAATAAATGTATCATTAATTTCCTCTAAAGAGCCCTTACCGTTAAGCACATGTAAAGCAAAATCCGTCACCATTAATTTCCAATTGCGTTGGAAAAAAAGATAGCATGAAAACCATCTGGACCCGGTGCCTTTTGTCCCCCCATACTGAAGAGTGCAGTCTTCATCTCTTCTCCATTGAAAGGTTGCTCCAACAATGCCTTCTCGTCTTTTGATAGCCATATGCCCTACTTGCCCAATTCTGAAAAGAAAGTCTCCCAACCGTGGTGGTCTGATGTAAAAAGATCTGAAAAGTAATCACATATTATCCTCTGGAAAGAGTCTCTATCTTCACGCCATTGTCCTTCACTGTCTATCAATCCGCTAATTGTGTTGCACTCCTTTCGCCCAGCCGCCCTTCGATGAAAAAATGATGTGTTCCTGTCCCCCATCACCATCCAATCAGCTCGAGCCCTTTGTGCTAAAAAATGCTCCTCCTATTCTAGCAATGCATCCAACTCCTTCTCAAGAACTGAAACCCGATGCAACTTAATATATCCATCCGGTTTATTATATGCCTCACCTAGCTCCTCTCGAGCCCGGCTTATTCATTGCCAAACTAGACCTCCTCGTCTTCTATTCCATTACAGCAATTATGTCTGACAATTATTTAATCTTTCTCGCAACAAGCAATGGTCCCTCATCCTCTATGCATGCGCGATAGTATCCAAACAGTCTTCCTCTTGAAGCCAATATGGCTCCAGACAGAAGACCCTCCTCCTAGAGCCTCCCCACCTCTTTTTCCACACCAACTCCAAAAGAATAGCTCGACGATTGGAACCATGGAAATCAAGATGAGTTACTTGATTTCTCCTATACAGAGCAGTCTATTGGGTAGTAGCCAATCCTCGATCGAGCCTCTCAGTAATGAAATTTTCCCCAACTGAATTATTCTTCCATGTGAAGTAGTGTCCCTTAAACCCCAAATCCTAAAGGGCATATTCTTGAACCACTTCTCGAAAACCCTCCATCGCCCCACTCCTCCTACCCGATCCTCCAATCTTTTCCGTATCAACAAGGATTTCATTAAAGTCTCCTAGTAAGATATCAGAAGGGTAGAATTCATACACAACCATCTGATCAACTGCCATGTGCGAAGCTTTTCACTCTCCACAGGATCACCATAAACTAGAGGTGTCAAGATAGGCGTGCTCAAGCCTAGGCCCTTGGGCCGGCCAGTCTGTACCGTGGGCCGCTACTCGTGGCCCACCCGGGCAGTCCGGTTTAAGTGTGTGGGCCCACGGTTAAACCGCTGGGCCTGTGAATATTTAATTAAAAAAATTTGCAAAAAAATTTTTAGTCGGCTCTCTGCCAATTCTGAAAAGCTGCCTGCAGCAGCCGCAGCCGGCGCCTACAGCACCTTGGTGAAGGCACTGCAGGTGCCTTTTTGACTATTTTGGTCTTTTTATTTTTTTATTTTTTTCTTTTCCTTTGTATTGTCTTGTTAAGTTACTGTGTAATTTTGAAAAAATCGAAAGAAAGACGTTAAAAATTGAACGTTATTAAACGGTAAAAAATGGTAGAGTTTCCTATATATTCATATTGTTTAGCTCAAAGCCTCAAACAAATTTACAAGCAAAAATTTATTTATCAGTAGCAAGTTACAAAATACTACATCAAACTTATATTACACTACACACTCTGATTTCTTCAATTTTCACTACTATTTTATGGAGGGTTCTCACAAATTTTCATCTATAAATCCTCATTTACACAATAGTAACTCTCTAATAAATTTAGATGAAGAGTATGATACAAATCTAGTACAAGCAAGTGGATCATCTTAAAGGCCAAGGAAGAAAAAGCAAATATCAGATGTTTGGCAAATTTTTATAGTGGATGAAATAAATAAAAAACCAGTGTGCACAATTTGTAGACAAGCTTATAAATGGGCTTATGGCGACGGCACCGGCACATTGGCTCGACACAAGAAGAAACATTTTGATGAAAGAGGACATATAGATCCTCGACAAGCTCAAATTTCTGCTTTTACTACTCCTGGTGGTTTTATTACTTTTACTAATTTCGTTTATTCGCAGGAACGAATGAGACTTGAAATGTCTGAGTTTTTAGCAGCAAGCGAGATGCCATTTACATTTGCAGAGGATCATTATTTTGAGGAGTTCATACAAAAATTTATTCAACCTTCTTATCGGTCTGTAAGTAGAAATACTGCTAGATGTGATTGCATGAAATTACTTAATACAATGTCTGAAAAAATAAAACTTGAGCTTAGTGAATTTAATGGTAATGTGTGCTTTACATCTGATTGTTGGTCTGGAAGAAATCATAATGGTTATATTTGTGTCACTGCACATTATTTTGATTATAATTGGATGTTTCATAAGAAAATTATTGCTTTTCGTTTACTTGAATTTCCACATAATGGAATAAATTTGTGTGGTAATATATTACAAGTGTTTAATGAATTTTGTGTGATAAACAAAGTATTTAGTATTAGTCTTGATAATGCTAGTGCTAATCTTGCATGTATTGATCGCTTAAAAGATGCAATTAAGCCTCTCTTTGATTCTAAATTTTTTCATATGAGATGCATTAATCATATATATAATTTAGTTGTACAAGATGGTTTAAAACTAATAAATGTGCAAATATGTAAATTAGAGAAGCCATTAATTATATTTCTTGCTCCTGTTCTAGAGAACAAGAATTTGCAATGATTTGTAAAAATTTTGGTTTGAGAAAAAAAAAATTTATTGATGATGTTTCAAATAGATGGAATTCAACTTATCTAATGTTAAGTTCTTGTTTTAAATATTCTGGTGCTATCAGTGCATTTGTTAATTCAAAACATCCGACTTTGAATCTTGAGGATTCGGATTGAGAAGATGCTTTTAAAGTTATGCGATTTTTTGAAACCTTTTTACAACGCAACTAAAGCTTGTTCCAGAGTTTATTACCTAACAAATAATCTTGTAATGAACCAATTATTAGAAATTTCTAAACAATTTTCAACTTATAGAAATGATGTATTTTTCTTTGATGTTATTGATGCAATGGAAGAAAAATTTAGAAAATATTATCAACGCTTGCCTTATGTTTTTCCGGTTGCAGCTGTAATGGATCCTCGTTATAACTTATTTGGTGCTCAATGTGCTTTGGAACAACTTAATGACTTATTGGCTTTTAACATTAGCATAAAACATGATGATTTAGAGTCTGTTGTTTGTGAAATTTATAAGTACTATGCTATGAAATATGGTAATTTTGCATCTACTCAATCGGATGTGGGCGGTTCCACTGCTACTAGTGCTAAAGGAAAAAACCTGAAATAATGCAGGTAATGGAAAGGAAGAAACGAAATGCTTATTCTTCAAGTTCAAATGCAGACAAATGTGACACTTATTTGGATAGATACTATAAATTTGACATTTCATGTATGATAAATGAGGAAGAGTTTATCAATCTAGATGTCCTACAATGGTGGAAATCAAATGAACGTACTTATCCTATATTATCAAAAATCGCACGAGATTTTCTAACAATTCCAGTTTCAACAGTTGCATCGGAGACTGCTTTTAGTGCAGGTAACAGGGTGCTCGATGAAAGAAGATCAAGACTTAAAGAAGATATTTTGGAAGCACTTATATGTGTGAAAGATTGGTTATACGCAGAAAGAAGGATGCAAGATAGAGTTCCTGACGATATAACTGAAGACTTCTCAAATCTTACAGTAGAAGAATCTGAGTCATAGAAATAAAATAATTTGAACAACTAAATTATAGTTAGAATGTGCCAACTTAGTTGTGATGTACGTGAACTATAAATTTACAAATGATAGATAGTTTAATATGTGCTAACCTAGTTGAGATATACTATAACTATAGTGATACAAATGCATTATTAGTTGTTTGAGTTGTTATCATGTTATGGTTTAAATTTCAAAAGTTTAAGTGTTAAAATTACCCAATTGTTGGCAATTTAAATTTGTGTAAAAAATATTTGAATTGTAAGGTTTTTTATGTAATAAAATATTTGGAATTTATTATTAAAAATTTTAATTTTATCTTATTTACATGTTTACTTTTTAATTAGAATTTACAAATTTGAAAGACTAGTGATATTTCTAAAAAATGTGGCAAATTTTCCAATTGAAGTATTTTAATTGTAATGTGTTTATTATAAAATTTAAAAAATGTAGCAAAAAAAGTAAAAGAGGCCCACATGGGCTGGGTCAACCCGTGACCCACATGGGCTATGAGGGTGGGCGGTCCGGAGGTAGAAAAATCCGATCCGAGCCGGCCCAGACCAGAAAGCCCGTTTGTGCAGGCTCCCATCTATTGCGGGCTGTGCCGGACCGCAAGAGTAGCGGGCTTAACACGTCTACCATAAACCGCCAAGAAACTCCATTGCTCCCCCGACTACGTTACAAGCAAAGCTTCAAGATGTCTAGCTAAGTAACTTCTAATATTTATTGTCCAGTTATCTCTCCATAACAAGAACAAACCGCCACCCCACCCTCTCAAATCTACGTGAAAGCTCCTGAATACTCAAAAGAACGCCATAATTTCTCCACCCTAAATACATAAACCTTGGTTTCAATAATGAAAATTAAAGTAGGAGTTTTAGACCAAAGTAAGCTTCGCAACTTTGAAATACAAGGCCCTCCCAACCCCCGTACATTTTCCAGTGAATTGCCAGGCAAACCCATGAGCTTCTCTACACTGTTGTGTTCTGGGATATATTAAGATAATTTCAACCCCTTTTTAATCATCATTTTTGTCCCTTGTTTATCTAAATAAGGGTCTATTTGGTTCGTATTATAATATAAATGTATTATAATTCCATCATCACATCAAATCACAATTTTTTATTTTTAATAAATTTTATCCAATCAAATTAAGCCACATGTTATAAAAATTTAAATTTTAAAATATATTATAATACAATCTAATTATAAACGATACCAAACGGACCTTAAATCATCCCATCATAGTTCCAAGTGGTATCCATGGCAAATTTTTTTAATAAGAAAAAAATAGAACTAATCCTTATCTGGCTCTTCTACTTCATTCATCTGAGAATCATCAGCATTGACGAAATTTTGGTTGGATTTTGTAGTTGATTTAGAAGGAGATTGGCGGTGCACGAATCGATACAATCCCATGTCATTCTACCGAAGTTCCCTGTTACTCCGCAAGGCCATTAACGGCCTAAGAGCGGCCATTTTTTCGTCCTACGGTTCCGTTTCCTACCATTCTTGCGATCATGACTGGAGGAGAAGATCATATTCGTCTTCCGAATCTGAGAGTAAAGGTACAACCATGTCAGCGGCGGGGTACCACCTGAGTAATGGCCCAGCTTACATGCGAGGAGCTGTATTTTGGGAGCCAAATAAGCCCTTTACTTTCGAAGATTTTCACATGCCCCGCCCTAAAGCCAATGAAGTTCTTATTAAAACTAAGGGTATATTACTGTAATTGTTATTGATACCTTCTCGTGCTTTACTGATTGTGCCTCGTTCTTAAATTTTGTACATTTTTACATATAGCTGTTGCCCACCAGCAATTTTCTTTACATCCACTTTCAATTCCGAAAAATTTCTGTCTGATAAGTGAGTAGTAAATACTAAACAAATTTTTCAAATTCTAATTAGGTAATATATAATCGTAAATTTGTAATTACCTGGCGCCTCGTGAGATTTTATTAGGCTAGTGGGTAATTTTCGGAGGAAAACTTGTAAATTGAGAAGGTACTGTTGGAAAGGAACCACCTTTCTCTATTCATGTTTTGACCTTAGAAAATTGTCTACATGTTACATTTTGTAGGAGCTAAGCAGTTTCGCGGGGTTGCATTGGGTAATCTGCATGGTTAGATCTCAATAGTGGCCTCTGTTCAATGCATTTCGGATTATTTGTTCTTTCATGATAACATTTAATGAATGGGGGCAGTTGCTAAATGTGTTTCCATGATACAGCATGTGGAGTTTGCCACTCTGATCTTCACGTGATCAAAGGAGAACTTCCTTTTGCCAGCCCTTGCGTCGTTGGTCATGAAATTACTGGTGAGGTAATTGAACATGGGCCACTCACTGACAGTAAAATAATTGAAAGGTTTGATAAGTTGTTATATTTTATTTATTCACCAACGTATTGTTTGGAACATCGAGAGAATAATTTTGTCTATATCCAGATTTCCTGTTGGCTCTCATGTTGTTGGAGCTTTCATAATGCCTTGTGGTAACTGCTTCTTCTGCTCTAAGGCAAGTATCTTGACAGCATCTGAATATGAAATTGAGTTTGATGACTTTGATACTCTGATGATGTATTTTCCTATGACGCATCATTTTTGTGCGAAACAGGGACAAGATGACTTGTGCGAGTCGTTTTTCACTTATAATCGAGCAAAAGGAACACTTTATGATGGCGAAACAAGGCTGTTTCTCCGGAACAACGGTAAATTCTTGAAAAGTTCTTCTCTAATAATAGACACTGTACAACAATTGTGCCAAAGTCTCCTTTACCTGTGTCAAACTTCAATGTGCATAAGACCCTGTGATTATTATTCCTAATTTAGAACTTTCATTCTTGTTAAGCAATTAATATCTATAAGGTTTTGAGTATACATGAGTGCCTAATAAGGTTGGCATATATTTCCTCAACATATACATTTTTTGCAGAGAAGCCTGTGTATATGTACAGCATGGGAGGTCTTGCTGAGTTCTGCGTGGTGCCTGCACATGCATTAGCAGTTCTGCCCAACTCATTGCCCTATACAGAGTCTGCTATTTTAGGGTGCGCTGTGTTTACTGCCTATGGGGCCATGGCGCATGCTGCTGAGGTGCATCCCGGTGATGCCATTGCTGTGATTGGCATTGGTGGTGTTGGCTCAAGGTAACAAATTTAGAAATATAGTGCAGATTTTCACTTCTATATTCTGCTGTTTTTAATTATTTGTAGAAGCCTTGAATTGATTCTTGCTAAATAAAGTCTGAAAGACAGGTGCAAAACTATTTCTCATGTTCCTATTTTGTTAAGGGGGCTGGGGGGAATAATTGCGGAAATAGAATGCAAGTAAGTGAGTGGTGGACAATTGTGAAGTACTCCTGGACCCCACAAACTATGTGAATAAAAAATAATTTCTAACTTGAAATAAAAATTTAGATCACTTTCAAAAAATACTCTTCCTCTTGCTGGAAGTGGTAAAATAAATCACCAGCAGCCAGTAGCCACTAAAACACTTCTGGAAGCGATAGAATAACAAAAAGACAAATTTTTAAATTCCTTTATGTGTATTACATTGTTCAATACCAGATCACTATGATAGACTGGACTATCTCATGTACGATTGAAATGTACTCAACTAACATTGGCTTGTGAATTGAGGACCTTTTTAAGGATGAATTGCAACACATTCCTTTTTAGTATAATGTATTGTAATTATTTTCCCCCCTGTTACCAATCTGATGTTTGCCCCATTTTTTGTGTCATAATAATGATAAAACACCAAACAGTTGTCTGCAGATAGCAAGGGCATTTGGGGCTTCTGAGATTATTGCCGTCGATGTTCAAGATGAGAAACTTCAGAAAGCTAAATTATTTGGAGCCACTCATGCCATAAATGCACGGAAGGAAGATGCTGTTACAAAAATTAGAGTATATAACTGTTATTTCCCATTTTCATTTTTAGTTGAAGACAACGATAATGTAGCAAGTAACCCTTATAGATAGGCCTATGAGGGCACTTCTGTTTCAAGTATTTGTGCGGATAATCATCATTTTGGGATGCTTGTGCATTCTTATCCTTGGGAGGTCACATTATTGAACTATAGCCATGCGATGAGTGGGAGAGTAGACCATGAGTCTAGGAGATCAAGTTACTTTTTCTTGTAGTGAATATGGCTCATTATCATCCTCATTTTTGTTTCAGAATTCGTTCTGTAGTCTTCATGATGTGGATCAAGAATGTTAACAATTGGAGAACAACACAAGTTTTTCTATTTCAACATGAATGCATTTACTTTTATTTCTTAAAATATGTAGTTCATTTCATGTTTAAGGGTGGACAGAGCGAAGTTATGTTTGCACTATAAGTGCTCATGATGATAGTGAATGAGATGCAATTAAACTTCCATTTTCATTTAAGCTACCTAATAGTTCACATTCGTATATGGAGTGCTTGATGTAAGAAATCTTGTAAGTTTGAGGAGTTGGAGAAGCAATAGTGGTCTTCGCGTCAATGTGTGCACTTCAATTTTGAATTCGTATCTTTAAAGTTGTCTGGGGAAACCTCTAGGTGCAATTTTATTTGCATCCTTTGGATGTTTACATAAGTTATTTTCGCATTGATCTTGTGAAAGATCCATTTTTGTTTGTCAATTGAAGATTGTAAGATTAATCTTTTGAATGAGAACTCAGTTTTGCTTTTACCATATTATTTGTTTATTCATTCACATAAATTGGTGAACAGATTTGATTTTCCTTACGAAGATATTATTCGGTAGTTTCAATATTGTCATGTGTATGAAACTTGGAATTTGTACTTGACCAGGACATAACAGGGGGAAGGGGTGTAGACGTTGCTGTGGAAGCCCTAGGAAGAGTGCAGACATTTTCTCAATGTGTACAGAGTGTTCGTGATGGGGGAAAAGCTGTAATGATTGGTCTCACGCTCTCTGGTGCTAAAGGAGAGGTGGATATAAACCATTTGGTTCGTAGACAGGTGCGTGGTTTACCTCCTCCCAATCACAAATTATTCAGGCCATCTAATAATTCTTGCTAAATATTACATGTAAATATATTTGGTCCAAGTGATCTATTGAGAGAAGATGGAAGCTAAGTAGGGTCTAGTGAGAACTATATTAATTTCGATCCTGTTGAAATGGTATGTGATTCCTATAGTACAAAAGGAAGGCTGGAGTTAGATTCCTGGAAGAGTCATATAGGGTTTGAACTCAAAGTTGGCAAAAACATGTCCATGGGTTTATGTACTTTTGTTTCCTCGTTATATTACCGTCATACAAAAATTCTTTGTGCTTTTCTGAAGCAATAGAAGGATAAAACTATCTGCAGACGGTTTTACACATTTTAAGTAACATTTATTCAGCTTGATCCATCTCA
Organism: Nyctanthes arbor-tristis; assembly: GCA_963692815.1. Taxonomy (NCBI): domain Eukaryota; kingdom Viridiplantae; phylum Streptophyta; class Magnoliopsida; order Lamiales; family Oleaceae; genus Nyctanthes; species Nyctanthes arbor-tristis. Next base: position 80,098 of record CAVNYN010210096.1, read on the forward strand.
CACTTGAGTTCAACATCAGGCAGCAGATTTTGTTTCACCTCTGAATTCCTTTGAACTCATGGTGCAGATAAAAGTGATTGGCTCATATGGAGGGAGGGCAAGGCAAGACCTTCCCAAGTTAATTAAATTGGCAGAAAGTGGAATTTTTAATCTTGAGGCAGCTGTTTCAGAAAAACGCAAATTTGAGGAGGCAGGACAGGCATATAAAGACCTTGATAAAGGAAGTATCGTGGGGCGTGCTGTAGTTGAAATAATGTAACCCAGTCAGTGCTAGTACATTCAGAGATGATGTTCCTGCAAACCTCGGGTGACCTCTTGTTTGTGTTTCGTTAGATTTTGTGCTGAGAATGTATACAAAAATCTCAGTTAAATGAAAAGAACATTTTAGAACGTGCAGAAATAATCTCTGTTAAATGACAAGAACATTCTCTGTGAACCAAGGTTGTTAGACCTCATTTCACGACCAACCAAGATTTTAGTCACTAAAGTTTATGTTGATCCAATGGTCCCGGCATTTTTCCCCTCGTTTTTATCCAACGCAGGGGAAAGAATGGAAGATTGAGAAGCACGTAATGCTGGAAGATTATAGAAATACTACTTTTACATAATCCATGAATAAAATTTGTACGACTTGAATGTACAAATTGCACTTCTCAGAAGATTAAGAGACTGCATTTTAATGACAAACATAAGAGGAGAGCCAAACAAGATGACAAGGTACATAACAAATGCATAAACTAACTCTATTGAAAATTGAACTAAAGAATGTCATTTACAATGATCAGGAGTACTGCATGGGCCATCAGATGGGGATGAATATATGAAAAATCCCGTGCAATGATGGCCGTTTACATCCAAAATCTAGTCATCCAAAAAGAATGAATTCTTCGTCAGGATAAAATGAACTCGGCAGTCATTACTCAACCTACCTACTTAAGGAAGTGCTCCTCTAAACACTAAATAACTATTTGCTACCTGTCCCGCTTCATCATCAGGGGTAAACAGGAGTCACTAATAACCCCTCCTATTTAAATCTAGCTTGGAAGAATATAGTTAGACTTCTTTCCACTTGTTTACATACTTGAGGAAGGCAAGTGCAGGATTTTCCCTGGGAGAGGCCCGGACGCGAGTTGACCTCCTAACGACGGCATCTTCTTCCACTGCAATCCTGTGAGCAGCAACTTCTTTTGATCTTTTCTGAAGTTCCAATCTGCAGGAATCCATAGGACAGATGTAATACATTATTCCAAGATGCCAAGATGTTCACAGGTAAACAAGTTTCAAAATAAACCTTTAGTTTCAGGTTGGAATTAAGCAACATCTCCCTCTCTTAAACACCCCAACCCCACCCCCCACAAAAATAAATAAATAAATAATAAATAAATAAATAAAGGAGAGGTGGGGGGGGGGCTTAGCTAAAGTGCTTATCTATTTTGTGGCTAGGAGGAAATTGGGAAAATGCCGACCGGTTTTTCCAAACTGTAATAATAATTGCAAATAGAGGGTATGAAGGAAATAACTGGCAAACAAAATATAACTTTTGACTGATAAGAGAGATGTTTACAAGGTCTACATGTTTGCATAGATAGCACACACAAACCAAATAGAAGTTAATTTCAAAGCAAAAGGCAAAATATGTTTATTTTTGTTCAATAATAACATCAAACAATATTCGGTAACAAAGATCCACAGCCAACTAGATAAGGACCACCACATAGATAAATTTTAGCCCAGGACAAAACAAGATCTTATTGCATGACTAAACCATCAATAATAGTGAATTTCAAGAGGATTCACAACCCACACTTCAGTTTCCCTCGTCCCCAATGCCCAATTGGGACAGAAATGAGAACATAACATTCTTAGTAAAAGTTTGAGAATCACTTACGTTATTTTGTTGTAATTCTTCTCCAGCTGATTCTTGAGAGCCCTTTCCCTCTCACCTTTCGGGTTCAGTGAACCAATTAAAGCATCAAGCTAGTATAAGCCAAGAACAAAAAAATATATAAAAATTTAAAAACGAAATGCCAACAAGCATAAAAGTAAGAATACAGAGACTCAAATATACCTCTTCCTTGGTCTCGTAATAGCCCCACTGCATGGAATCAGAACTCTCAACAAATATTTTTCCTTCACGTCGGAAAAACCAATACCTGTTACGATGTTTGTCTTTCCCCAGTGGATTGGTACGTATTATTCTCTTCTCGATCTCCCGTTCAAGATATTCTTTCTGCAAAAGCAAGCATGCAATACAAATATCATTGTAGAAGATCATAATGTGCATAGCTGCATGGATAAAATTTTCAGCCCAATTCTCTGTCCTGTAGAGAGAGAGAAAGAGGGGGGGCCGGGGGGAGAGAGAGAGAGAGAACCCTTTGCGAAGTATTTTTTGTCTCAATGGCTTCCTTGATGTCAACTTTCATCAGTTTCAGGGCCTTCCTCGCTGGATTTTTAGTATCTTCGTGTGCATCAACTTTCTGTTTCTTAGAATCCTTCTCAGATATGATGCCATTCTTGCTGTCAGATTTAAGGGAGGAACAGACTTCATCTTTAGTCTAATGTGCGAAAGAAACATTTCTAATTGAAACATTAAAAGACTGACCTGTTCCCAGATAAGTGATTCTCTTGAGAGATAATTTTCTCATTCCTTTTCTCTGAAATAACTCCATTTGGTCCATTGTGCTTATTAACAGCAGATTTCGGTCTATGCTCTCTCACACCACCTTCCTTGTTGTCAGTCTCTGCTTTCCTTTGCTCTTTTCCGTCTCTCCTCTTTCTACCTTCCTCCAGTGCTTCATCTCTCCTTGTTGAGGCAAGTGCATGACGCTCTTCAACGTGCTCATCCAACTTCTCCCGAAAAATGTCAGTCTCGATGACTTGAGCAACCAGTTCTCGAAAGATTTCTAGCTTCACATCAATGTCTAACAGGCCATAGTGACCCCGCTTAATTGTACTAACGTGGGTAGATAATTTCAAAGCACAACTTGTTTCCACAAAATCACATAAATACTCAGTCCAAGTGATTGCTGTAATCTGAAAAAGGAATACTAAGAGAAGGTTAACAATAAAAAAAGATTGTCAAATTTTCAGAATTCGTGAAGCAAAAGGATTCAATACTTGATAGAAACAGATATTAACCAAATACATATACAATATTTTCAACCTTTGGCTTCCTTTTCTTATTTTCTATAGCCATGGAGAACTCCCCATTGTCTTTCATAAGCAACCGAAGAAGAGCTGAATAAGACTCCACAATGAGGGCTGGAGTACCATCCTTATGGCAAATGGCATTTTCAAAACCTCCAAGGGAGAATGGTGACAAGTTCAATAACCTGCCAAACGAAGTACAGAAATCCCACACCATCAGAAGATTTCCAACACACTCCATGGGTACACAGAAATCCCTGCATGGAGATGGGCGCTCCGTCAAATATTGATCTTCCTCAGAAGGTTGCACCAGTAGATCTTCAATAGGATATTTAATGACCTGAGCTTCTGTTTTCCCATTTCCATTCCTCTGAACCAAATTTTCATTTGCCTCCTGATTGTAATTAAGAACACAGGAACATCAGTGTTTTAATGAATCCTTAAAGAACCATAAAGATGGGAATGCAAACAAAATCTTGGAATTACCATGGTATCTTTCTCATCATCAGTTCTCTTTCTCTTCCTATTGCAAACTACAAGGCCATCTTGTATGGAAATTTCACTTTTTAGTTCTTTGGGAGGAGAGGTTGAAATTTCATGCTTCTTTGCAAAGCTATCATGTAAGACCCAGGGAAAACTTCGATATGTTGAATCTTTGATAAAAGACTTGAGAACAGCCCTCGTAAAAGGTAGCTTCTTCCCATTCAGCTCTTCAGCTTTTAGTGATGCCTTCCCAGTTATTTTATTGTCACTTCCTAGCCAGGCAACATCATATTGAGTTTTTCCCACCTCTTCATGAACCTTCACAGTTTTGCACCTATGCATACGCCCATCCTTCCTGCCATATGCTATAGCACCCTCTGAGAAAGGTCCCTGTAGCTTTGCAGCTATAGAATTTGCTAGATCCCTTAGGTTGAGCATGCCTGCCAGGAAAAAGATACACTTGAATATTTTCTGGAGATAGGTGAAGCATACTCGATAGAAATATCCCTATATGAAAGATACAAGGGGAAGAACTGCACAAACAATTCACTGCAGTTAGAAGTTAAATCTCATATCCAAATTTCTGGATATCACACCCACATCCACACACACACAAAGGTTAACAAGTCAAGGATAAGGGCAAAGAAGTCAACTTTTAAGTTCTTGAACACCCCATAACATCATTTTAGTAATTTGTCTATTACTCCTAGGTCTAAGCTTCCAGCCCTGAGTTTAGCAGGGCCAAGAAGAGTCGAGAGAGCTATGCAGTTTAACATTTGTAGTACGAGAATAGCCCCCAAAGTATATCTGCAAAAATTGGAAGGCTCCTCCACCAACCAGTCACCATGTTTCTTTATGCCGCAAGGTTGGCTTCAAAAGCACAAGCTGTAAAACTTACAAGCAAACCAAATAAAAAGATGACAAAGTAGCTGCTTCATGGTTAAATAATTTTAAGACTAAATTACTAAATCTTCCCTTAAATGTAGAATGTGACTTCAAAATTGCATATGCACTTGAAATTTGTAGAAGCTCAATGTAACAAAATGTTGGAAAAATTCAATTCTGCAGCTTCAGCATCAACATGTAGCCATATTCAGTATTTCAGTCAACCTTTAGCTTCCTACAAACTTCTTGTGGTCATGAATCAATCAACTCAAATTCATTTAACAGCAAAGTACATTCTGATGCTGAATGGCTTGATATAGAACTCAACAACAATAATTTTCAAATGAAGTATATGCAAAAGGGTAACTAGTTGGCACTCTAGAGTTTGTCTTACATCAACACCTTGATGAAGATCTATGAGGGAAACTGCTCTCTGATAAAGATGAGAGAAAACACCATATCATGTATCTGACATTAGTCATTCCCCAGCAGACTAGGTAAGCTAAACCAAATGCCTGCTTTGAGCAACTTTTCTCAAACGTGAATCATCGTTCAAGCCTTAGAACTTTGATCATCAAAGTACATTAAAACGTGAAATTTTAAGGGCCTTCAAGGCATATGATTGAAGGCTGAACTAACATGATTAATGCAAAAAAACAGATAATTTTCAGTTTGAGAATTAATTGCAAAATTTTACTAGGCCTGCTACTTCAAAACCAAGTGTGAATTTTCAGTATCTCAAATTAAACCATTTGATACATCATACAAGACCAAAAATTAAATAAATAAAAAAGATCATTGGGGCTAATAAGAGAGTTACGCCCTTTTCAAATCAGTTAATTTTCTCAGACAATCCTACAAAGATTTTTATAAACTTAAAAGCAAACAAGCTAATAACCAAATCATAACTACTTCCTAAGTCCGAACTATTGTTAATAATCCTAACCAAAGACGAATTCACAGAATCCAATTTCTGGCCACAAGCATCCCTAACCTAAATTCATCATACAACGAACCAAATTGAGTAAAACAGAAGCAACAGGAAACAGTTGATACAATAAGACTGACATACTCACATACAAAACCTAATTCATAGATATGTTTGGAAACAAGATTTCAATGAATATAAGTGGCTCTAATTTACTAGTTGAAGGTTTAAGATGAGAACCCAGACGTTCAACTTTGTATTATATACATGCATTCTTGAGGATACCCATTTATAATAATTGGCACGTGCAAGATCTTTGATCAGTAAGTGAATCTGTTCAACATGTGAGCATTATGGTGAAACCAACATTTTCGCATAATTGAGTAATCCCATCCAAATATTTAAATTTTTCCCAAACCAATCTTGGAACATGTAAACTAAATCACGCTTCATGTTACTCTATTTAGTTGTGATCCATGAAACCACACATATAAAGTGGAACCAAGGAACAAACACAATCATAGAGTGCGTATCATATGCATGTTTAAAAATATTCAATATATTAGATTTCTAGGGTTGCACTATGGATAAAAGTTGAGGAGCTTTAAATGATGAAAGAGAAAACCTAAGAATAATGACAAACAAATTTTTGGTATGTCTATTATGCAGCAGAAGGAGAAGTACTTTTGAAACTAAATCCATGTAACAAAGAAATCTTTTATGTTGGTCATATAGTGAATGGGGGGTAAAATTAACACATAATTTACTTTCCACAATATCTTTCCTTCACTATGTTGTTTCTTCATAACAGTCAAAGAAAACGGAGTCATCAAGAAAAACTGCTTATCACCATCATCAGATTGGGCATTCTCAAGATGACGGAACCTTATCGTGAAGAGTAGCGCTGCTCATCTAAATTTCAGTAGAAGAACATGGATGTGGCACTGGCTAAAAAGAGATAAGGACATTGATAGGGCAAATACAGGAGAATTACAGCTCCAGTGGCTCCAGAATTTTGCAGAAGTGCAAGTGGCCGGACTGCCATTATTGAAAAAGTCAATTGTTCTCTCAAATCAAGACCATGGTCCTTTCCTTTTTTTGGTTTTTTTTTTTTTTTTTGGGGGGGGGGGGGGGGGGG